>MNCL01000421.1:0-26498 GCA_001932985.1 Proctacanthus coquilletti
GAAAGTATCTTTCCAATTATCTTCCAGAACAAAATAAATTACAATCTAGAGCATGTAGAGCATAAAAGAGACAAGGATGCAAATAGTCCAAAGCTCTTTACGGTTGCACCAGTCGAGTTTTCAAGAATCCCAAAGCTGCTGCTTCCATAAGTACTGGCGGTTAGAGAGAGAAAGATATTTCTCAAATGCATTTAAAGATAAGTGTGAAGAGTACTAATATTGCTAGCAATCAGCTGACTTTAATCAAATATTTCAACTACGACCGTCTGAGGTGCAGATTATCAAAAATTTCGCAACACATTCTCAACTATGTTGCAGTTTTTTGCAAGCAACCAATGAAGATTAAGGAATGCAATATTGAAGAATAACGCAGATCTAGCTACTTGCCAGCCGTTAAATTCAAATATCAAAACATTAATGCGATATCGTTTAGGACTGTTTCAAAAAAAGCATAAACAGACTCGAAAATTTTAACGCAGTTTGAGTACTCCCCACCACCCTCTGGGCTAATTCTTGTCATATTTGAGTTTTATTTCTTCGATTTACTGTAAATTAACAAATTTATGATGAATGTTTTGTAATTATAAAAGCATTCTAGGTAGATATTTTGCCTAAGCCAACATTCCATAAATGCGATTTTGCAAAGTATGTAATGAAATCACTGTCAAAAATTGTAAACAAAGCACCACATGGAAGAAACACATGCTATTACCTTTGAACGTCCCCCAATTTTAGGGGAAGAGCTTTTGCTAAGTATACCTTTCTTTTTCGCGCATCGACCATTTTTACTTCTGGCTTTTACACTGGCCATGAATAAAATTCTTATGCACACCGATTTACTTTTTATAACGGGGAAATTTTCCACCTTAAGGAGTGTCGCTACTTCATATTCTTTTTTACGCTAGTTTAGTAGTATGGTAAAATAAAAGTTTTAATGTAGTGCTTAGTTTGAAGGATTTTGCATCAATTTTGAATCTGGGCCAAATATGCAAGCTTTTGAGTCTGGTTGATCTTGAAGTCACTAAAATAGACCGAGCTGGAAATCTAAATAATTCATACAATATTTTCACTGAATGAGCAGATCACGTTTAAGAATTGTTTACAAATTCCAGTCCACTTTTTCCCCCTTGAGTTTCCTAAGGAAGTTAATTTCGGCGAATTTTTCATGATCTTATTCTTGTTTACATATAGACAAAGTGTCGAATTACCAAAAGCATAATCCTTGCTGTTCAGTGTATTCGTATACTTTTCTTACCCTTCCGGATATGGCCAATCAACCTTTTTAAATAACTCGCAAAAAATCATTCAGCAAAATTTCATACTGTACGCTGAGGGTGGCCGGAGAAATACATAAGTATATTGGCTTATCTGCAAAATTAAGAATGATTTCGGACTTGGGTTATGAACTGAATGAGCATGAGCACATTTCCAGGTTCAGCCACAATTTTTATTCTTACAAACATTTTTTAATTTTTCCGTCAAAACGAACTTTAATAAAAAAGTGAAAAATAATTGCCCTTATAACCTTTGAATTTTACATAACATCCTTATTGGAAAAATGTAATTTTATTTTTAATTCATTCATGTACAACACAGAAATAAAGCACTTAAATCCAATGCATGAAGTTTGAATGATATTATTATACGTATGCAATTCAAAATATCACTAACAGTGGAAAATAATAAAAATAGTTACATACCTTATTTCGAAATATATCAAAATCAACATTGCACGTAGAATTCATTAATTTGCAATCACTCTCTGATGGCGGTATAGAATTAGGTGTTACAAAAAGATATTTATGCAGAATTCTTGCATGAGTTTTTTCTGTGTACATATGAGATACATTTTCACTTCTAATGAAATCAACAATCGGGGCATTGAAAGATCCTGTTGTAAATCGCAAATCATTACATGAAAAATCAACTAAATAGGGAAAATTATTTATACCTTTAATCAGACATAAACTCACAGCTGGAAAAGTACTTTTCCAGTGGAGGTAGGCAGTATCAATTTCAATGCTGATATCATCGGTTTGAAATCTTTCCGCCGTTAGTTGAAAAATTTTTATCATACCCCAAAGCGATGCAGTTATAACTAAGCTCCAAAAAATTCTTCAAATAAATAAACTCTTTTTACTAGTTTAATATTGTTATATGATGTACAATTTTTCAGCAAAATTTAAATAAGTAAAATTATATTATTGTGTGGGTTTCTAAGAAGGGAAAAATAAACTTGAATAATATTTTGATTTAATATCGGTTTTCTCGTTTTAGTAAATTATAGGTATTTACACTGACTTACTTTCCTTCAGTTCCACATCTATTACTAAGAAATCGAATTCCACCAATATTAGCGTTATTTAAAAAAAATTGCAGGCGTAATTTCAAGCAATGATTTCCTCGTTTATACAACTCTTTCAGCAGATCCATGATAACTGGTTGCTTAAAATCGTACTGAACGCATTAAAAATCACTGTGGAATTTAAGCTCATCTTTGCGTGATTTATAATTGCCATAGGTAATGGCTATTCGATGTTATTTATTGTTGTATGGCAATGATTGCTCTTAATACATACGCCTTTTCTTGTAATTAAAGTTAATATTATTTAACAAGGCCTATGTTTTCGCAATACATGTGTTATATTCGTTTTATTACGATGTGTTTTTATTTTCTGAAAATTGCAAGTATTTTTCTTTTATTTTAATTTGGCTTTATGATTATGTATTCAATCAATTGGGTCATCTATAGTTGTACATATGAAATGCTTTTAGGGATTAAATTACCAATTAATAAAATTACACCATTTTTAACTGCATGCAGTTTAGTTCACATTTTGCTGTTAAGACACCAACGAGTGTCTTAAATCAAGAAAGTTGTGAACTGTTATGCTAAAGAAAAGACAAAAATGCGTTATAATATATTCAAAATATATAGCACTATGGAAACTATTTTAAACCTTTCCGGTGCTTTTTATCGTAATTCACAAGCTTAAAATTATTAAAATTACAATTTATTCTAAAATATAAAAAACAAGGAAACACATACAAAAATCTCGACCATGGAGCTAAACCTAGGCCTTACATTTCGGACAATAAATAATTATTTTCAACTTAGGTACTTGAAAATCTAGAATACTAGTTGAAAAATCTACACTTCATCTTAGTTTTTATTAGATGTTTTAATCATTAATGCCAACATGATCCATGACATAGACCATTGCATATTCAATAATAATGTATGTGATATTTTAATTCTTATTTTTAACCACTCTGTTTATACTTTAGTATGAAATAGATAACAATATCTAATAAACAATAGGCTTCTAAGCACAATCAATTACATAATTTATCAAGTCAAATTAAGAAGCAAACTTAAATTTAAGCAAAGGAAACAATCATTTATATACGTTATACACGTTGTTTGCTTACCACAGGAATTTTCGGTCGATTTTCAGTGAAGTAATATTTAATTTGTCCTGAATTGAGTCGATATTTGTAAGACTTAAAAAATCTTGAAATGAGAAATTCTTATATAATTAAATCTGTTTGACCTACGGTCTACTTAACATGCATGAGGGTTATACTTATTATTTTGTATATTAAAATAACAAACAGTGGTGCTTCGGCTTACGAACTGCTCTACATACGAACATTTTCCGTATCATATTTGGGCCTCTAGATGCGAACTTAATTTCGAGATACAAATTGAGAGATTTCCGAGTACTGTAACACACAATTATAATTTGGCAATGACATTTTCATTATCACTTTCATAAAATATATTTCTTATTGCTGACATTATGAGACAATGCAATGAAAGAAAAAAATTCACCAAAATACTGCAATTGTTTCTTCTATTGCAACTGATACAACTACTTTAAAAGATGTGTGTAAAATGAAAAATCAATAGTATCAATAGATATATTTCATTGTTGGATTTAAAGTTTTTAAAAGAATTCTACTTGCTTTTTCAAAACTTCAAAATGTGAGAATGGATTACTTGATTTACCCTAAGATATAATGGAAATTTAGGTTTCGTGATACAAACTTTTCGAGGTGCAAAGTTCGTGCACCTGAACGAATTAAGTTCGTAGGGCTAGGTACTTATATACGTTCCCAAGCTCGAAGAATTTTGCTACTGGTGTGATGTAGGTACAGTTCATATATGTGTACGCAAGGTTTCATTCAGATCCGATTATTTAGTACATGGTGACTGTGAATAGTACAATCGCATATAAGGGAAATGGGAAAATAAAACAATTAAATACCGAGCAATTCATCGATCTATTAGACCTTTTCCTTTATTGTGGGTACATAGATGTTAATTATATCTTATATGGTTTCAGTCTGCACCAAGAAACTTCTTTTTATTCTCCAAACTCAAAGACGACTTAAGAGGAAGAAAACTTCAGCAAAGTAATGAGTTAAAGGCAACTAGAAAATACAATGAAAAATGATAAAAAATGTGCTTTATTATTTACTAGTACATTCCTCGTATATATACACACCAATGAGGTCAATTTCTTTCTCTAAATCATTTGACGAGTGTGACTTTTGGTAAAAATTCATGAGATTGACTATTTGACTTGAGCATTGTTTTCTCAAACAGCTCGTCTTATGAGTCCTCTTGCGTATTACGGTGGTTCGTTTAACGAGTACTACCCCCTACTGGTTGGATCCGGATTTAGTCGCGCTAAATGATACGACAAAGGGTTAAATTTGTTCCAAATTGTTACACTTACTTATAGTGGCGTCGAAAAGTAAGGACAAATGAAGAAAAGCATTCAAAATATACTTATTTACTTTACTTTTTTATGAAGTTCAGTAATTTTTAGTAAAGAAATAACAAAGTATACTTTTATCCCAAAAAAAAAAACATTCAAATACACAAATTGGCCAACTACTCGTTGAAATGTTCTGTTAACCTAAGAAAATTTGAAATATAGAAGTAATGACAAGTTTCTTTCCTAAACAAAACTCAGAAAACAATGTTTGATAAGCACGGAAGATAATGCTTTAAATAGTAAACTGAGATTTCAAACATGGTAAAAGTTTAAGGGTTGCACAATTGGTCAATATTTTAATTAAAAATTTGCATATGACGGAGACGCTTCTTCCATGAAAGCAAGTTACCTATCACTCTATTGCGGAATCCAATGTCCTGCAACTTCCCTAAGATGCAGGGATCTTCTAGGAGAGGGAGCTTGACTATGAATGGTTCCCGATCATCTCGCTTGACTGTCTGATTATTTTTCACTCCTTCTCTTAAACGCGGTAAGAGGCTTCGTCTTTTCACTAGCTTCCTTCATGTGCTCAAACCTATCTAATACCCTCGTTAAAGATGCAACAAAATGAATCTTATTGTTAGCCATCATTGACTGTTCCAGAGAATACCCATCCCAATACTATCTTCTACATCACCGGTAACCCAATCATTAATTTCACCTGTCCTACACAAAGTAGCTGATTGAAATTGAGATCCGCTAGTTTGATGCTATGTGGAATTGACCATATTGATGTGTCAATGGATTGACTTGACTGTAGAGGTTTTATTTGCTTCATGATAAATGACTCTAGTCTAGTTTAAAAGTTTCAAATTCGTGATTGCATAATTCTGCTGAATTTTTCATGAAATTGTTGCTTTACCTGCCCAATACAATGGACTTGCATTGAATGTGGAGTCCCAGGGAGTACCAATTTTGCAACCATTCTTTCTGTGATGGATGAGGTTCATTTGGGCCCTAAAATTCATGATAGCACTACACTCTGTATTCCTGCCCTCATTGGTTATGAAGCGCACTATTACGGTGCTTAACAACAACATACGAGATATTATTTGACTTCGGTTGAGGACCGTCAGACCCTTCTAAATGGCCTAATGAATTATATTTCCTTGAAAATATTGTACATCTTCTTGAATTGCAATTGGCTGCTGTGTGACTAGATTCCATGCAGTTAACGAACATATTATTTTTACTCAACAGCTTTAGTCGACTGACAGGACAATTGATGATTTTGCGTGCATGCTGAGTACTTGTCTGCTGTTGTCTGTGCTGATACCAACGAGTTGATCCTTCGGAATCCTGAAATTAGTTTCAGAAGTGTGTCATCAGTATATTCCCTTTTCTTCTAAGAGCCTCTAAGGACTGGAATCTGCTTTCCAAAAAATCAAGAAAGCTGATCAAGGGACTGTTCGTATGATGTAGGAGTAATAGATCCCTTCTAAGTGTTTCCTTTATTTGATCGTGAATCAATGTAATTACTGCTGCATTTCTCGGCATAAGCCTTGGTTGGGAAATTAGTTTATTTAAAAGAGTAGCCTAGTGTTCTCATAGCGATCCTTTAATATGTTTCATGCGGATGTATAATTTTCATATGAAGAACTTAAATCTCTGATGAGTTTCTGGGCTTCACCCTCTAGATTTGTTTTGAGATACCATATTTTCTGTCATCCAGTTAATAGTTGGTTGTGTACCATTTGGGTAAACAAATCATGGAACTGCCGCCAGCCTGAATAACTGCCGTCAAAAATGGGCATAATAATTTATGGCATTTTGATAGCTGCATTGTTTAAGGCTTCGCTGTTCTGAGACACTGCTTGTTGAGCTAGCCCTTTAGAATGACTGATCCCTAGGATCTGAGCACTTTGCTCAAGCTCAATATATTCCTTGACATTATAGTCTGCACCTGCTGGGTCTTCGGTAAGTTCCCAGATTTCGCTATTACCAGTTTCTAATGCCGACCATTGTCGTTCGCGGGCACTAATATTATATACATAATGGTAACATTGTTTGTATTGTTGCCCCTTGTCAGTTTTAACAATCCTCTCGAGAAAACGGTGCAAGGGTTGGGTTGGTCTTCTAATGGCTACCAACAGCGAAATTGGGACACCGTCTAGAATGCTTTCCTTAGCGTAGTATG
This sequence comes from Proctacanthus coquilletti, assembly GCA_001932985.1. Taxonomy (NCBI): domain Eukaryota; kingdom Metazoa; phylum Arthropoda; class Insecta; order Diptera; family Asilidae; genus Proctacanthus; species Proctacanthus coquilletti. Next base: position 6,925 of record MNCL01000421.1, read on the forward strand.
CCTTCTCCTTTCGGTCAGAGTTATGTATCTGCAGTTCATTAGATCTAGTACCTTCATTATCATTCATTACTATTATCACAGTCGATCTTCAACGGAAATTTTGTTATAGACACAGTCATAAGGAACAAGTGCAACCTGAATTCACAGAGGCGCACAATATTTAGTACAGTGAAACTTGCTCCAGTAATACGCTATCGAATGAGATGAATCGTGGACAAATGAAGGGCCTGTAGATTCTGTTAAATGTACTTGTGACGCAGAACAAATTAAAGACGCTATTGAAGATATCAAAATGAGAGTCAATCCTGGTGGTACAGAGACGCTTTTAGATAATAATCAGGATGTCATCATAATAGCTCCCGATGAAGGCCAGCGACCTATATCTTTACTATTTGATAATAATTCAGGGGAGTTGGCATTTATTAAAGTTCATTGCGGCATTACAAGAGATCTTAAAATTAATTAGAGTCATTCTGAAATATACAGATAGGACCGTCGAGCTGTTCGACAGGACTAGCAGTAAAGAATAGTATATTGACATGTCTTTGAAAAAAAAAAACGGTTAGAGGAGCGCCTGTTTTAAGCAGCGTTCTTGAAACTAACTTTATTGATAATTATTTCAACTTGACGATGGATATCGCGTACTTAGTGGTGTCAAAAATTCTTCATCCCACTGGGGGGTAGAGAGAAAGAAAGTATTAGGAATGGTCAGCAGTTTGGTGTACCGCTCCTGTTGTTGACTTTATTTGCCGCTGAAAGACAGTGGGTTGAACTATTTGTAAACCGAATCTGGATCTGAAATTCTACCATAAGAAACAAAGGCTCGACTTATTCAATCAGATCCATTTATGTGCACCTCTCATTTCGAAATTAAGTTAAAATTGATAAAACCTGGTCTAGCGCTGGTATCCCTTTTGGTGAGTTTAGAATCAGCCATTGTTCCGTAACCAAATGGCAAAAAACCCCTATAATTCCGTCACGTTCGTCCATCCGCGTGTCACAGCCCTCCCATTCTCTCATTTATGTGCTTATTAAGATGAAATTTGGTATACGGGCGTAGACTGATAACCGGAAAATAGATATGATGAGATTCTTGAAAAAATAATTTTCTTGCACCCCTTCCCATCGATCCTATGGATTCAAGAAATCTGCAAAGAATTTCAGAATTAAGTTTTTAATTAGTACCTTCATTGAGAATTATAACAAACACTGTGGCAAAAGTAGTTCATGAACAATTTGGAAATAACTTTTTTAGAAATAAGCAAATTTGTCAAGGTGAAATATCTCTTTTTTTTTTTTGTTTTTTTCTTTCTTTTATAAATTGTAACACGAACACGTACACTTTTATAGAAATTACATCTTTCCTTAACACGAAATAGCTTTTAGTACGTATTATAAAAATTGTAGAGAGTGAAGTGAGAAGAATTACAGATTCCTATCATGTACGTGCCCAACCAGGATAAAATTTCAACATAAGGGTTCACCATATGTGCACATAATGCTGTGATTTGAAGGAGCACCTATTTTTATTTCTAGTGATGTTTGTTTGGCTGAAAATGTGATTCAGTTTGTGGATGGAATTTTATCCTGTAGTAGCTACGATCTGTTATAGGATTTCCTTGGCCTTCAAGTACATAACCATACGCACACATGTAGACTTAAGCCTGATCACCCATCTTCCTTCTTATAAACGAGCCAAAGATACGGTAAACATTTTATGCAAAATATCCCAATAGAATTATTTGAAGACTTTTTATTTCTACTGGTTTCTTTTTTGAGGATTATATTTTAGCAATGAGAAGCACGTTAATAAGTCCAAAAGTATTTTTGAAGTGATCTTCAAAAGATATTTACGTGAATCCATTTCCTAAGCAAATTTTGGAGCTACACAGAACCAACATGGGTATCCAGTGCACTTTAGATCCGTTTGCTTGTGCAGAGTATAATAGACTACATAAATAAGGCTGATAAAGTTAATAATGTCATGCCTACTACGTGCGGCTGTCGAACAGGCAGGCAAAAGGGGCAAAAACACTGTCAAGGAGTCCCTGCGTACGGTTTCAAATGTTGTTTTGATGGTGTAATATCTGCACAACAGCCTATATATTGTCAAGCAAGTCTTCCATTGTCACAAGTTAGTGAAGCAGAAATCTATACAAACATCAGTTTGCCACAAAAAAAGGATCATCATTTGAACAGTTTGCGCGAAATTGAAAATTTGTATCCAAATTCAGCTTCCAAAAAAATATCATTGATTAATATCCTACACGGAATCCTGTATTGGAAGACTTTAGCTTAGCTTATTTTGTGGCATATTATTTTTAGTCTAAGTGTCGACCATCTACAACTACTATTACTGAACCAGAGATCTACTATTCCCACCAACAAAGAGAACAAAAGGATCGTAACTGGTTAGCTTTATGGGACAATTTAGGGTTTGTTCGACAGAAAACAAAGCCAAGGATAATTTTCTCCATTAGAGTCATGAGGAAGACCCAAACAATTTTTATAGCAGCTTATAGTTTACATTCCTTGGCATATAGAGGACGAAGAATTGCTCCACCCCCCTTTAGATTCCAAAAAATAAAAAATTTGATAAAATGGAAGAATGAATTAAAATAGATAATACAATTTAATAAACATGATGGACCAGAGTAATTTGAGACGTTACTGTTAGCTATAAGAAATGCTCAGTTGAAGAAGAAATGATAGAGGTGTAAATATAAAACCTTTTGCAGAGTATGAATTTGGAACCTAACTTGGAGATATTGGGGATAATCTGATCCTAAGTGGCAATCCTAGATTGGAATTATGTGGTGATCATTCAATTTTTGTAGCAAGAACTCCACAACTTTCTGACGACAATTTGTTGATTGTAAGTAGAAAACTGAATATCGATCAGATATTATTAACGGTTCTTCAAAAATTTACAATTCATCTTCTCCTTTCTATTTGTTTATTAGTGGTGTATCTGGAGTTAGTAAAAGTCTTTCAATAAGAGCATTGCACCAGTCTTTAATGCAGAAACGCCAATATGGGAAGTCTTCGTTTTAACGAAACTTCAGCAAATAATGCACCAAACAGGCGATGTTGGTTTTGCTACCGCTTTAAATAATGTGACAAGCGGAATTATGACTAAAGACATAACACTTATTAAAAGTCATTGCTTTAGTAGGTAAACGAGACTTGAGAAGCTGTTCATTTATATGCAAGAAATCAAGAGATAGATGATCATAATAATAGAGTTGAGTACAGGAAGAGCTTTATCGAACGCAATAGACACTGTTTATGGGATGATACCATTTTTTAATTTTTTAAAATATTTATTATGATCTAAATTTGCCTTTGAAAAATGACATGCACCTCAGTCTGATGATTCTTTTTTCTATCGATTGGCTATCAGAGTAGAAGCATATTTGACAGAAACTCCTTTTTTCGTGCTGGGATCTTCTTGTCCGTTCTCTCTGCTCCCTGCTGTTTCGATACTGATGGAATGGGCTGTGCTACACTTTCGATTTGTTGTACCAGTATCTCCTTAGTTCAACGTTTACAGGATTTTATGCGAAGGCCTCTAGTTTTCGATATAATTGATTTAAAAGGTAAAAGCGCAACTTATATACTAGTTAAGATTAGATACTATTATAACAACGATGGCATGGCGCAGTTGGCAAAGGCTCCAACTTTTACGCTGCTTAATTGGGTTCGCACCCAGGTCCCAGAACTTGTTTTCTTTTTCTTGTATTTTTTGTTTTAATAATATTAATAAAAAACGCGGGGTGTGCACTTTTGATTATATGAACGATTTTAACGTATTTTTGCTAGACGAATGCAGTATTTATAATAATTTCGAATTCGAATATTACAGGTTTATTGTCCATGTACCGGTTTTTGTTTAAATTTGCTTTCTAATTAAAACTTATATTTGATCTGATTTCATTTTTGAACTTGGATTTTACTTTATTATAGCTGTACAAATCGGCTACGACATGTGGTAAATAACAAAGCGAAGTACTGGGTCTTAGTTCTTTATTATAGAACATGGTCTAGTGTTTTAAAGTAATTTCTTACCTAGTAAACAGTCAGTCTTATACAGGTATTGCTTTATTCTAACTATATTATTCGTATATAACATTTTTTCATATAAAATATTCGCAATCTTATTTCAACCGATTACAATTTTTTCAGTTTGCCCTGCCTTGCCCCCGGCCCAGCAGTGGCTTTAGAGGAGGGCCAACCCGTCGCCAGAGTTAGAGGGACACCGCCACGCCGCATAGTACACATTTTTTAAGTTAACAAGTTTCGCTTTTTTTTACTGTCGTATAATTTTATTAACCTTCAAGAGCTTGCGTATTTTGGTGACTGTTCGTCACAGTAGCGAGTTAACTTAAAACTTATCAGAACCTATCTAAGGTCTCAAAGATTGAGAGTTTAACTATGTATGTATGTAGTATGGTCCTCTTCCAGCTTTCGAAAATCGACACATATGTAGATGTAATTGAAAAAATATGATTTGTATTTCTGGGATTGGGTTTGAAAAAGTAATTATTAATCAAACTAATGAGCTCTTGAGAAGTATGAACTTCGTTTAAGATTGTTAAAACGGTCTTTGGAAATCCATAATACTAGAAAAACTTTAATAAATTCAATGTAATTAAATTTTTGACTTTGATGAAACCTTGCAATAGATTAACTTAACATCTCGAAGGCTTTTGATTCAGTGGACCATGACATATGAAATAGTTAATAGTACATAAAATCAAATGCCTTCCAAAAGTCTTGCTTTTCTTTTAACGTGAACTGAGGCTAAGTTTGAACCTTTCTCTCTTTTAGTTTTCTCCTCCGTATTTGACATCCTGTTACATAATTTGGAAAGCAGTTTGAGTAGTTTTTTTTTCTTGTTTAATTCGTGTTTACATAAATTTTTAACCAATATTAGTACCACTATTATGCAATAACGTAGTTCTTATCTTAAGATGTAAGCTATTACTAACCAATATAATAAACTTATAGTGTCCGTCTGTACATTCGTTTTTTTTGTTTTAATATTAAGAGGACTAGTGAATTATGCGAGACGAAATCCACCACTTATAGAACTATATTATTTTATATTAGTAAATATCTTAAATTCCCGCACGAATATTGACGCCTAAATTTATATATAAAAAATCGAAACTTCCTTTCATCTCCGCTTCTGAATTTTGAAATAATTAAATTTTCGAATGTAAGATAGCAATCTCTCTGAACTAATTTAAGCGAAACTTTTATAATTTTAGACGTTTAATTCGAATGAAAATGTACATGTTTAATTTTTTTGATTTTAATGGAATTTGATTGCATATTTTATCATATCCATTAGATCTATTTTCGTTTTTATCGTAATTTGATTTTGTATTTTATTTGTTCATTTTTGTCTGCCTTTTTAGTATTATTGTATTCATTTATTAACGTTATATTTGATACTAGTTATTTAGTTTATAATACATTTAAGGTAAGGCTTATGTACCTTTTTGTTAATAATAATAACAATAATAATAATAATAATGGCAATAATAATAACAACAGCAATAATAATAATATTAATGATAATAATAAATATAAATATGATGAGTAGATGCAGCTTATAAAGATAAAGATATGTTTATTAATATTTACTGGAGTCTGCGCAAAACATAAATACACTTTTGGATATCAGGTCAGTTATACGAGTGATACTCATATTTAGTATTAGTATCTCTATTTGAAACTAGTGCACATAGTTATTCAAATTTTTGTAAAAAATGAGAAGAAACATTTCCAAAAAAGAAAACAAACTCTAATTTCAACAAAGAGAATACAAATGCATCACAATTTCTTAAGTACAATAACATGATATGAAGTCTGAATCTTTTAACCATCCACATTCATATCAGTACACTTCACAGAATAAAATTGTTGTAAAGAATGGATTACAGGTCCCAACGTGGTCAAAAGGTAATCGTAAAAATCAATGCATTTTTGTCTGTAAATTTTAAGAGCTTAAATACATGTTCCAAAAAATCCATCACTTTGAATGTCTGAACTTACTTTGAGTTGAGATCATGAGAACTACCCCATAAAATAAGATTTGCTCCAGAAGATTTAATTTCATTGAAAATGCCATAGGTATCAGTTTCAGTTACAAAATTTAGAGTATCTGTATATACATATCGGTGATATACATAAACTTGTGGTTTTGGTTGTTCAGGCACTTTTTTAGAGACGCGAAAAGCTTCGCTTATTCTACCACGAACCATTGAAACTCGATTTTTAGGATTGATTTGTTCTGTCAGGTACACAGATGGAAAGAGAATATCTGAAGAATCAAAGAGCCATTGAATCCTAAATTTTAGAAAAAATTAAGTTATTGTTAAATTGATTATTTTTGGTGATCTTGTTAATTGTTTTACTTACCTGTCATTTTCATTTTGTACGTTAGATGGGCAATCCTTCTCATTATTTACGCGACCATTGAAACAATACGGAAATGCGTAATAGCCCCACTTAGCTTCAGGCCTTAAGTTCTGTGCTAACCAAAGTGTTTCTTCCATAAATAATCGAGCAGCATGTTCAAAACGTTGTGTAGCTTCTTTTTCTAACTGACGCTCACTTATAAAAGGATTCTTCCTTTTCTCTATATCAATCGATAAATTCTTGTATGGTTGAAGAGTCCCAAAATTTTGCCGAAATATTGGTCGCCAGGATTCGAAATCTATTACAGCAATACCAGAATAATTTGGGTCAGGTATCAGTTCTTTGACATGTTGTGTGAAAACAGCAAGGTGATTTGTTAGGTTTCCTTCTTGCGGTACACCATGATTTCTCAAAAAAAATTTCTTTGATGATGAATTTTGTAAAATAGCAGGAAAGTTTCCTGGGTCATACAAAATAATAAGCTTATCACCGCGAAATTCATCGTTAGAGTTGTGAATGATACCGAATTGTTTTATTGCATTTTTAAATGGAATATTGTAACGATGACACATAAATGTAGGGATGTTCCAATATATCTGAAAAGAACTTTGAAATAATAAATTAAAAAAGTATGTTGCATATTGCAAGCAGTAATTTTTTTCTGAACTTTCAACTTTGTATATTCGAGATCTAAACTTTTGCAAGAACTGAAAGTGTTTCATCTCTGTTTCAAGGGCAGATCAACACTGAAGACAAAATTGAACACTTTAAACTGAATTCTAAATTTTCTGCCTACCAATGTTAGAATGATATTGTTGTGTATTTTAGATTGAAGTTTTTAAAAATCGCTCTTTCTAATTTGAAATTTAGAATTTAATTTCATATTTACGATTGTTCAAAATAATAATGTTAAGTTATTATTAAGAGCATGTGTTGCAAGAAGTGAAAATATTTGATGCTGCCCATTAGTTAAACACTTCATTTCAGCTCATCTTTAATTCCATAAGATTGTATACAAGTTTAATCTCGTATTGAAACAAGTTTAATCTTGTATTCTAAAACAAATATTTTTATAAGGGAGGAGTGGAAGGCCAACCTATGCTCTCTGATATCCGATAAAATACATCAATAAAATGATATACTCATAAAATATATTGATCGAATTTGTTAATTAATAATATATTTACTTAGTGATGAATGTCTTGTAGGAACCTAACCTTAGTTGGGACAGAATTAAAAATTTTTGATTTATGCTCATAACCTTTTCTGGCTGAAGTGCCCTCTTCAAGGAGTTATATTACTAAGGCAAGAAATCGGGAATAAATGGATTTACTATGCCCATATGAAGGAATTCTGATTGGATCATTCTGGCGATCTATCTCTGAAGTATCTTTGGATTAGTAGACCAATAGATCGATGGAGAAATCTATATAAGTATGGTTGAATAAGTACAGCTGAAGAAATATAGCATATGGAAATTTTTAAGAGATTTTAAAGTAGAGTGGTAATAAGCTTGAAATTGTTAAGAAAGTGATCGGCAGTTGGGCAGTGACATTTTATTATAAATTTTGTGCCAAAAATTTGTTCCAGTTTTGTCCTTTGTCGTCGAAATACGAGAAAACAGATAATATTGGGTGTACAAATAAGTTTTGAGGGATTCACAAAAGATGTCGTAACTAGTATTAAATCGCATCGGACCATCTTGTAACTATATTCATGTTAAAGCGCCATCATTTTCCTCTAAAAATTAGTATGAATCATGTCGCTGAAGTGTAAACAACACACTTTCTTTGTGCTCTAACCATGTCAACCTTTGTGCCAACAAAACAGAATTTGCGGGAAGCGCTGCTTTTTAAAGAAAAGTGAAACTGATGGATATTGATTGCTGTGTGAAGCATATGGGGAACATGCTCCATCAATAAAAACATATGAGTACTGGTTCCAGCATTTTAAAAGTGGCGATTTTAACACCAGTGACAAGGAACGTGAAGGAAGGCCAATAAAGTTCTAAGACGCTGAGTTGGAGGTGTTATTGGACCAAGATTCATGCCAAACTCAAGAAAAGCTCGCTGAAACCTTGGAGTGACTTAACAAGCAATTTCAAATCGTCTCAAGGCCATGGGTATGGTGCAAAAACCAGGGAATTGAGTTCCGTATGAACTCTAGCCAAGAGACGTCGAACTCCGTTTTTCCACGTGCGAACAACTGCTCCAAAGACAAAATCGGAAGGGTTTTTTGCATCGAATCGTAACGGGGGACGAAAAGGTGATCCACTACGACAATCCAAAGCGCAGAAAATCGTGGGGTAAGCCCGGCCATGCATCAGCTTCAACGGCCAAGCCGAATATTCATGGCAAGAAGCTAATGCTGATAATCTGGTGGGATCAGCTCAGATTGATCTACTATGAGCTACTCCAGCCTATCGAAACCATCACTGGGGAACGTTACCAACAACAATTGATGCAATTGAGCCGAGCATTGAAGCGCAATCGCCCCCAATATGCCAAAAGACATGACAAAGTGATCTTTCAGCACGATAACGCTCGACTACATGTCAACGAAACTTTGAAAGTGCTGAAATGGGATGTCCTACCCTACCCGCTGTATTCACCAGACATTGCTTCTTCCGACTACCACTTGTTCCGGTCGATGAATCATGGCCTGGCCGAGCAGCGCTTCACATCTTACGAAGAAGCCAAAAATTGGGTCGATTCTTGGATCGTCTCAAAAGACGAGGAATTTTTTTCAACGCGGTATCCGTATGCTGCCTGAAAGATGGTCTAAGGTAATAGAAAGCGATGGGCAATACTTTGAATGAATAACATATGGTACATTGTACCAATTTCTCTTCATTTCTCTTCAAAGTTACAGAAAAAACCCTCCAAACTTATTTGTACCCCCAATAGATGGCAAAACCTCCTGTTAAAAAGCAAGAAGAAACCAAAATCGAATTGACCCCGTAAACCAACCCGAGGAGATCCGAGAGCTTAAGAAGAAATTTTAGTACTATTCCCACTCATATCCAGACGACAAACGGATGGACGGTTTTAACAAAATTTCAAAGCTTTCAAATTTTGCTAAAAATTTACAGTAAAACAATTTAGAGTAACTAACAGTAGACAGTAAATAAATTTAGAGTATGCTTTTCTTTTTCACGCATCGAGCATTTTTGCTTATAGTTTTTACACCGTCCGTGAACAAAACTCTAACACACACCGATTTATTTTTGATAACTAAATTTTCCTCTTTAAAGAGTGTTGCTACTTCATATTATTCATAATTCGGTCTAAGGCCGAAAATGTCCGAAAATCCGCTGAATATCGAAAATGTCCGAAAAACCGCAGGATTTCGAAAAAGTCCGAAAATCCGCCGAATTTCGAAAAAGTCCGAAAGTCCGCTGAATTTCGAAAAAGTTCGAAAACTCGCTGAATTTCGAAAATGTCCGAAAATCCGCTGAATTTCGAAAAAGTCCGAAAATCCGCTGAATTTCGAAAATGTCCGAAAATCCGCTGAATTTCGACGAGGCTTCACATTTTTTTCTATTGTAGTTACATTATTCCTCTTTCTTTGAACTCTTAAACATATATAATATATGTATTAGAAAAGACTATATTTTTAAAATATTGACTATAATTAATCGAATCGGGGATTGATTGCTTGATATTATTTGTTTCTGTATATTTTTCTATTGTTTTCTATAGTTTTTTTTTTATTTTTAATAAAAAATGTGGGAATGTAATCTCATTTTTTATTCTGTAATATTCATTTGTGTATATTGTACAATTTATTATTATTTTGCAATTTTCAAACCTTATCAAACTATTTATATATATTGTTACAGTACAGTGTTTGTTACAACTTTGGGAAATGTTTGTATTTTTCAGATTTATTAGTCCAGGGGTTATTTCTTTAATAACTTCACTTTTAAAAAATCTGCATTGTGTATTTAGCGTTTTTTAAGCTAAATATATTTTTAGGGGTCAAACATTCGCTTGCGATTTCTTTGAGACTTTTCTTTAAGTTATTTTCTACTGTTATTTTATTATAATATATGGATTTTTATCGTCGTTTGGGCAAAATTATGTTTGCCAAGGTATAGTGCTTTGCTTTCGGAATAAGGTAAAGATTCTAGTAGGATTTTGGGGTAGATACTGTTGAAGCGTAGTTGTATAAGTATATTAGCCCTTGGCCCTTGTAGTAAGTTACTGCAATTTTGGTGTCTTAGAGGGCTTCCAAATCTGTTATAAATTTTACCTCCTTCTCGATCAGGACATTTTCCGATAGTATACCAATTCCACTTTTTAGAATAATTTGCTCGATACATATAAGTGATGTGATTTCGTTTAGGGTTTAAGGTTTATACCGTAACTAATTTGATATGTTTGTTCAAACATTTCTACTTTCTTTCCTAAATTATTGATCTGAGTCTCTGCTGCTTTCGACTTCATCGACTTTCGATCGTATTTTTTATGTTGAAAATCTCACAATTGTTGATGACCTTTGTTATTCGTATTTTTTAAATTCATGTGATATATTTCTTCTCTGAGTTCGGCAAAATTTTTGCTTATTCCGCTTATGGACATTTTTAAATGGTTTTCTTTGATTAGTTTTACGAGTTTGATTTTTTCTGTTCTATCCTCGACAACTTTTATATGGTACACCTATTTATTTTGGATTTGCCTTGGTTACAGCTTTCTGTATAAACATCCTAAAGTGTTTCTGAGAAACTTTGCTCTTCGATGAAAGCTGCGTTTTCTGTACTGCACCAAATTTAAGTGGCGTGTAGTAGTGGTGTATTGATGGTTCCCTCACTCAATTTGCGATAATTGATGACAAGCTTCCACTTGGGTTTTCCAGTTTTTTTCGACACTATCCATACTTGAACCGAATAGGCGGGAATTTCGTGATCTTATTATTCCTTTATTTAGGATTTCTTTTATTTCAGACTGTACTTCACTCTTGTGAACGTATGGATATTTGTAGGACTTGGCCGAAATTGGTGTAGAGTCCGACATCCGGATCTTATGGTTTATAACGTTCGTAAACAATTTCTCTACTGTATAAAAATCATCTCCAATTATCGATACCGTTTCTTGTGTACTGTCGTTCGTATTAAAGTCACTTAGTACAAGTAATAATGTTTCTATTTGGTATTTCATTATTAAAAATGACAGACACAAGACACATTTGTGAATTTTCATTTTAAATAAGCCAGCTGTTATTTGAAGGTTGGTTGTGAGATACATTACGTGGGGAATAAGATCTGTTTTGCTCGAACTCATCATTTCGGTTGAACGTATCCATTATTTGTATAATTCGCTTGCGGGTAATAACTCTGGGAACTTGAACTACTTTGTCCAGAATGGCCATTCCTATTGTAGTTTTGAGTATATCCGTCAATAAGTTTATTACTTGTCTCTTGATGGTCGTTATTCTTTACGTTATTTCCGAGTACATAGTCCCTCTTTCTGTTATTTTGTACCTGTTGTTGATGTTCTCGATTATGAGTCGAAATTCTTTGTTGTTGTTTCCCTTAATCCTATATCTATTACTTTCCTTATCATTTGGAAACTGAGGAGTAAAATAGGTGTACCCCGCTTTAAACAAATCTGCCCAAGATTCGAATTAAAAGTTTATCTCGATCACTTTTCTGGCCCTTGCCTTAAGTGTTCTTTTTTTACATGTGATAATGTGGCTTGACGTCACTGATAAAATCAGGGAACGTTTCAAGGGTATTTTTGGTAATTTTAGTTTTACTATTTGGATTTATGTCTCAGTTCGGTAAGTAGATGTGCATTTGCTAAGCCAGTATGCAACGAAAGCATGCCTCCCGTGTAACCCTTGTAACTGGCGGTAGGACATTTTTGTGTATAAAAATTGAAAAAAAATAACCACAAAAAAGTGAAAAACCAACGAAAACTAACAACAAGAAAAATGGTGCAAAACTAATAAAAGAACAAAACAAAAAAAAGTGAGAAAAACCAAAAAAATTGTGAGAAATTAACAAAAAAAACAAAAGGGAAGAACAACAGCAGCCGCAAAAGTGCCACCGATTTCACTTGCTCATTATGTTAAGGTTAGTTCTTCCCTTATTTTTTGTTCTTCTTTCTTTGTAAAAAGAATTGTGTTTTTTTCTTTGTAAAAAAATCGTATTCCCCTGTTTGAGACACAAAAAGATTAAAACATAATTCTGTCATAAGTCGATTGTTTGGTGCTCCCCTGCTTCCTCTCCCCCCTGAGGTTTTTAACTGGACAAGGGATTTCCACTAAAGGGTGGTGAAGGATAGCCAGGAGGGGGACGAGACCTGCTCCCCTAAAACGTGAATCGGTCGCGGGCGGAACTTGGATTCCTTCAAATTAACCTGTCCCCTTTTTCCTCGGCATTCCGTTCCTGGCGAGAGATTCTCGTTGTTGGAATCTCGTCCTGGCAAGAGCGACATTAGGTAACACCCCCCCCGCCAGTAGTTCCAGTAGTAGTTCCAGGGGAATTTGAAGAAGGTGATTGCCACTGTTGCCCAATTCTTAGAGAGTGCATTGCGTAACGAAGGCACGGCTGGATTCATGTTCTGCCGCAGTTGCTTAGACTTATGAGGACACACACAGGCAGCTACCTTCAGCTACCAACTGCCCACTATAACCCGAGCCAGCACGCGCTCCTACGCCACTCGAGTCAACGCAGTCGCTATTCGACCCGCCACAGCCTCGTGCAAGGCTGCGGAATAATAAACCCTAATTAGATTAGTGTCTGGCTTGTAAGTTTAAATCATTTATATATAACTTAGCCTATAAAAAAGTCTGGCCATATAAGATTTGTAAAATATATGTATACTGTGTATTTATTTAACTATAACTAACTGTACCCGTCAACCACACATCCCGCTGACTGGAAATCACCGTTGTGGCGCCAGTCCGATTTTTATTTTTCTAACTTTTTTTTCTTTTAACGTATCACCAAATCGCTACAACTGCTTACTCATTTGTACATGTCAGAGGACTGGAAATTTACAACTTGGTTCCTCTCTTTCTTGTTTCCTAACATCAGGATAATTACTATGTGCTGATCTTTTGAAGTGTTGTTGAATTTCTGTCTTCGAATGGATGTCTAGGGATAATTTCTCCTGGTGACTCCTTTCTGTTGCCTCTAGCGATTTCTTCACTATAGTCGCTCTCCATTCCTCTTGCATGTGTAGAATGTGTCTTTCTTTTTCTTATTTATTAAAAGAAACGCTTCACTCGCTAGGTTGCCGACTCATGATACTCAACTAGACGTTAAGACGCTCTTTACGCAACGCTTGTGTTTTTCACTTCTCTTATACTTAAGATACTAGTACCCGTGGCCAATTTAAAATAAAATAAAATAAAATAAATACAACCCTGATTCTGATAAAATATTTTATTTATTTTATTTTTATCATACCTGTTACAAATTCGGTACAACTTTCCGGAGTAGAGATTTAGAAAATGCTCCTCGTTTAGAAGATCCTTTTGGGAGGCAAATACTTCCTTGGGGCTTTCTATAAATCATAAGTCCATTTCCTGCTCCTCTTCAATTTTTGCGTTTACAAAGCCCCGCTCTCTTTTAAATATTTCAAAGATCAAAGGTGTCGCATATGACTTACTCAAGTACAAAGAATTTATTTCTTGGAATCAACTCTTCTAATCTTAAAACTTTCGTTGGTTAGTAAGAAAATCGAAATATACACGTGCCTAATTAGTATGCACCGTTCGCTTTTTTCTTGATCGGAGAAATAAAGTATTCTAGACATACTACACTAGGTATCATAACTTTTTCCGCATACTTACAGGAGCATATTGAGTCTTTAAGGAAATTATTTGCTATACTGAATGAAGTAAATGTTTTAACAAAGTGATAAGACTGGAAGATATTGTTATCTCCGAAGATATGAAACCTATCCTCATAAAGATAAAATGCATTAAAAGCTTCCCTACTCCTAATCCGAACAAGCAAATAAAGCAATATCTGGGATTATAAGGCTATAATACAAAATTTACATATAAGAAACTCCTTTAGAATAGCTAAAGCAAGACGCAAAGATAAATCCGTTACACCCAGAACACGTTGAGAGTTTCGAAACATTAAGACCATTGCTAATAAATGACCATATCTTGCGATATCCTGATATTATTTAGTCTTTCATACGAACAACAGACGCTAGACAATATGCTCTGGGAATTAAAAATTCAGAGGAAAGTTATTCGACCTGCTATGCTAATTGCTCCTGAAATGAGCATGAAATAAATTACAGTACGATTGAACCCATACACCCATACCCCTTTTCTTTTTAGAAATATTCCTAGTAGAGACGGATTATAAAAGGCTGTATTGTTTTTCAATGAAGGAGCCAAATTCTGAGTAAAATGGCGGTTGAAGTGATCAGAATACAACTTTACTGTGAATTATATGAACGGTACTAAAAACAGAAATGCAGACGTTTTATCAAGAATAGATGAAATAGAAGTAAATTTAGCCGATCCAGAAAAAGCTATTCCTTGGAAATAAAAAAAATAAATAAATTTCAAAATAACCGTACAACAACTTTCGCTAAGGAGTTGAACGAGCAAAAAGCTATCATAAAGAACTATTTCAACCCAAATGGTACAAATACGATTCTTGTGAGGGATGATGACTTCGTTAAAACTCTTGAAAAAGCATACTTTAAAATTTATTTACACAACAATAGCTTTAAAATACTTCGATGAGAACATTACTACAAGACATTACCGATGAGGGAGAGCTTGTAAGGATAATGAGGAAGTCGGCAATGAAATAAAATTAATGTATTACAAACCGAAAATTACAGTACAAGTTCCACAATTTATCAATAATTGTCAAATATGCAACGTGGAAAGTATCCTCCAAAATTGCTTTAAGAACTAACTCACGCACCACTTGGGCCAAATGAAATTATTTATATAAATATTTTTTACAGCTTGCAAAATCAACGTTTTATGACAATAATTGATAAATTTATGAAATCCCGCTGAGTATTTAATACCGAATTGGGCTTTAAAGCCCTCTCAGAGCTTTTAAATAATTTTGGCATTGAAATTTTTTTTTTCATCTGATTACTCAAACATTTGTCGGGAAATAATGAGGGTATTGTCGTAGACAAAATTCTTAGAATAATAGGATTTTACGACAATAGTATTAACTGCACGCGACAGGTGAAATGCCTATAAAAATCAATAACGGGAAAATACATGAGATCGATTGTTAACAAATATACAAAAAAATAATAAAAAGGAAGCAGAGAACTATTGAACGACGACGAATTAAATACAGGAAAGACAAGGGAATGGAATCCGAAAAGGATTTTATCAAGGAAATTAGACGGGAAAAACCATTCCAAATTTAGAAAAAGAACTCCGAAAAAATAGATGGGGTCTTGTAATGGACACACAAAAGAAAATTTAAAATATTACAGGGTACTCATAAAATCCAAAAAGAAATATTAAAACACTACCCACCACCTAATCGACCGTTAAAATCAACATAAAAAAAAAGAATAAAACCCATAATAATTAAATTCCTTATAGGAAATCAATAATGAAATACGAATCGAGATGGATATTGATTATGACCACTATTCTGGTGGCCAAGTACATATATTTAAGGAATATAGAAATTTCCACTGATTAATATGATAATTTAATCGTGGTTTTGGATGTTATTATTATTTTTAAAGTTAAAAACGCCGATTAAACGTCCATTTAAAATAATCGTTTATTTTGAACTTTTTTGATATGTAAATGCTAAAAATGTGCGAAATAGAAAATTCTTAAAAAGTGGACATATACCACTTTCAAAATATCATCCAAAACCACGATAAAATTTTTCCATACCGTTCAAAATTCACGTGCTGTGGTTGAAAAACAACAGCGTCATCAAAACTAAATACAATAATGTACACGAATATCCAGGGCAACAAAAGTTAAAAAAAATCTAATCTTTATAATTGATAATTGTGTAATATAATTTTTAAAAATTATATGTGTCTAATAAATTCTAAAGTAGAGTCATGCAGGTAAGGGAAAAAAGCTGAAATGATTTGTACTTTGAAGATATTAATAATAGGAATGCGATATTAAAATATTAAAATATAAAAATGAAAATACATAACAAATACATAAATAACATAAAAAAAAACTCGAATTATTTCATTGATTATTTTTACCGAAATAGCACTTTTAATCATAAAAATGTAAAATGTTACCGATTAAAAAATGGATAACTAAGAAAACTGCAAAAAATATGGTTTCATCGTGGTGCTACGATATAATATAATAATATGAATAATATTGTAATATAACAAAAACCACACGCAGGTAACCCAGTTATCCCATCCCATATATAATCTATCATCCATTCAAATTTAAACAATAAAAATGGATTTAATATTTTTCTATTCCATAGACAAAAATTAATTAAATAGAAAACCAAAACCGAAACTTAAAGAACTTCCCAAACGCTCCATCCTCCTGATAAATTTAATTAAAATGTATCTGCATCCGCTTCTTACCAAAATATTAAACAGGAACTATTAAAATGCACCTAGATTTTAAAATTAGTAACAAAGGAATTGAAGCCTATAAAAGGATCCAATCTCAGTCGCTCTTGTTCGTTGTTAGAAATAGATGTAATAATAATAGATAATCTAAGAAATTTGATAAAACAAAGTCATTTAAGAATATAATGTTTTATATTGATTGGGAAGCTGAAACCTATCAGCTTGATTGATTCCTAGATTCGTGCAGCTGTTAATCGATCTGTTTGTTTTTTGATTTTCGTGACAACACTTAGATTCAAGCTGTGATTCTATCACATCCTCCTTTTTCTCTTTGGACATTGAGCTTACAGAGATTTTAGTAGTTTTTTGCATATCATAGATGAAATTACATTGTTATATTATTGTGTTACTACGTTGTCTATTTACCTTTTTATATTACATGTCAGTATATCTAGTTTTATTGTTGAATATTATTAAATATTGCGGAATTTTTAAATTGCTTATTTTAGTTATTATCGATATAAAAAGTAAACCGACTGGTTTTGTTTATAGACATTGTAATGCGTTTCATGAATTATTTTAATTATGTATTTTTCTTAATCTGTTTTCATCATCCGTTAAGGTAAGCTTATTTATATCCTCAATAATACAATTCACTGAGTCAATTGTTTTTACTATGTGAGGACCATTGTATGAATAATGGGTCTAATTTTTTCCCGTTTTGAATTGTTAGAAGTGCTTCATCACATACGTGCAATGATGTAAGGGTTACAATCAAAGTTATTGAGATTGTTCTGTAAGTACTATATTCCTTTATTTAGCGTCATCTACAATTTAAACTTCATACCTTTCTTATATAGGCAATAATTATAAACTGCCCTTGGTTATTCAACTGCGATTGGGGTGGTATTGTAATAGAATGTGTAGTATGGTATCCATATGCCCCAATCATTGTTATCGCTCACGAAGCACCTAGAATATTCACTTAGGCAATTTTGATTCCTTTCCAAGGCTCCCATTGCCTCTAGATGTGCTGTTGCGAAGAACTATTTTATTTTCTGGATGTTTCAAGTTTCCGTAAAGATTATACTGTCTTCTGTTCCCAAGTCAGTTTTAATTTTACTCATTGGTCCATATGTTAATAAGAATTCCTCCACAATTGCTTTCGTACTGATGTTGGCTTCTTTTTTTTATTGTTACATATTTACTCAAATTGCACTGCATTTTTACTGTATGACTATTGCAATTGTCAGTTCTCCTAAATGGGTCTACTGTGCCCAGGATTAGGGAGTAGAACTCGAAGACCGACTGAATTTTCTGTTATCCCATTAGCCAACATTTGTTTACCTCCTGCTTAATTTCGGATTTGTGTGTTTCTGGGATTCCATAACTTTTTATACGCACTAGTACATTATCCGAAAATTCTATATTTTGTTCATAGTATTATTAATATTTTATTATTATAATTAATTCATCTGTAGGGCAAATATGTTCTAATTTAGCATTGGTTTTCACTTCACACATTTGACCAATTCGGAGAGGTATCCGGTGATATCTCAAACATTTTATATATTATAAATATATTTATAAATTTGTTGTGTTCTGATTCTCTGTGTTTATGTCTTCCTTAAGCTGTAACTATATCTACTTTTTAAGGTCGTTTAGTTGTTATACCCACGGAAAAGTATTAAGGTTTTTATTTTAAACCACACAAAAGAAGTTTTTATCTTGCAATTTTAGATTGCAAGAAAAATATTGATGTAGTATGCTTAAAATTTTTTAAAAGGATATGAAACATTGTTCTTGTAGGAAGAATACTTTTAAATATGCGAAAATGTATTTTATTCTATAATTATTCTCAGTATCTATTGTAAATAGGTAAAATCAATTTTCTTTGATTTGCAAAAGTCAAACAATAAAGAAATGGTTCAACTCACCTTCGTTTCAAAATAAGTTATTTTTTTCAGTTCAGATAATTATTGAGTATTTAAATTTGTAAAATGTGTTTAAACATGCATTAAATATGAAAGTAAGGCACTTACTTTTGGTATGCATGATTAAATGTTGCTCTGCCCAGAATTTGAAAGATGATAAAAACAATTATTGTATGCATATCTCCAACTGTCTGAAAATGGAATGAAGGACAAAATTATTATTATTATTATTATTATTATTATTATTATTATTATTATTATTGTTATTATTTCTCGGGCAGGTGCAGGCTGCTACCAGACGGGTCCCCGGGTGGCGGATAGGGGAATACCCTGTAGATATACAGGGCAGCTGCGAATATATTGAATAAGCAGTCCCGGACCAACCTGCTGGTTACTGCCGCTTAGCGGGTCCGTATCAATCGGTGGCGCTATGTAACCGGAGCTTCCCGCCCGGACCATGGCAGAGGGACGGTCGCGTATCCTCCTGCGCGGACGATGCAGCGAAACGAGGGGGGAATGTAGCTGGAGGTTGAGGTGAACGTTTGCCTGCGGGACTCGGGATCCAACACACCTCTTTGCTGCACTCGAAACCTTGTGGAGCTGCGGCTCCAGGGAGTAGCACACCCTGGATCTAGGGAGAACACCCGTTCTGATCCTTAGGTCAGACGGGAGATGTGTAGGG
>MNCL01000422.1:0-26420 GCA_001932985.1 Proctacanthus coquilletti
GTCTGAATTTAAATTTAAGAATTAATAAGGCATAAATTGCGGAAGAAATAAATAAATGTACTTACCGGCGTAGTACTCCTTAGTCTACTATTGAGGTCAGATAGTCGATCTTCGAAATCAGGAGCAAAACATTTCGGATCGATAGCTATAAAAATTTGCCCCAAATTCGCTTCTGTATCAGAACCATCATGTACCCACTTTCTAACAAGAGTGGAATAACACGCTCCTGCCAGGACACCACTTAAAATATCGACCATCGCACTAAGGCCATATCCCTTGTACCCAGACGTTTCTTCTGTTCCTCCTATCGGCATAAGGCACGCAGTTTGATAGGCCAATTCAGCGTCAGTGACTGGATAACCGTCGGGACCCTGAGCCCAACCGTTTGGAATCGGTTCATTTTTTCTACGTTGTATTTCAATCTTGCCAAGGGCTACAGCAGTTGTAGCCATGTCCAGTAGGAATTCGTCATTTTTCCCCTTTGCTCCAAATGAAAGCGGATTAGTTCCCAAGGCTGCTTCCTTACTTCTTGTAGGAGCTAACAAAGGGGAAGTATTGGTCATGCTGATTCCAATCATTCCTGCCTTCATAGCTCTAATAGCGTACCATCCTGCCATTCCGTAGTGATTAGATCGTTTAGCTACCACCCATCCAACCCCCATATTTTTTGCTTTTTGAACAGCTACGTCCATACAGAAATTACCGACTACTGCGCCTAATCCATTCTTACCATCAACCCAGGCTGTAGCGGGCGTTTCTTTGAGAATCATTGGCCTAGCTGTCCCGTCCGTAGATTTCTTAATGAGATCGTTTATGTACATCTCTAAGCGATTCATACCATGGCTGAAATGTCCCCTATAGTCGGCTGCAACTAGTAAATCTGCCATTTCTTCGGCATTTCTCTGAGGCACTTTAACGACCTTAAAACAATCAATCATAAAACGGCGACACTCCGCAACGGGCACCAGTGGTCGTTTATTTGCCTCCTTTGCCATGCTCCACAGAGATGTATGACACGATCGTGATCGCACGAATGAACTATCTGAAATAAAAAGCCCCAATTCAACAATTCAAGCTTTTATCACAGCAAGAGGAGCTATAAAATATAATCTAAAACTGATTACATGCTTATTTTGTGCTGTTGTTGATAAGCTACTTATAAATTCCATGGAAAAGCTTTTCCTAAAACCAAAAGTGTCAGATAATTATGTAACCCATTGGCACACGACTGAATAAAACACGTTTCGATGTCAAGATAGTAAAAAAATGTTATTAAATTACGCATATTGTGGAAGAAAGATCTCAAATTGGAGTTGGAACTTTAGTACATCGAATATGGACATACTGAATACATGCATCATTCAAAAGTATTAATATAATTAATTGCAAATAAATAAAAGTGGTGCAAAATAAGGATACCAAAAATTTTGAAAACTTTAAACAGCAGTGTTTTGTAAAACATTGAAATTTCACTACTTATGTGGTTATTCTGATAGATTACCCTCAGAAAAATGCTTCAAAATCTCACGAAGGCATAGAAATCAAAAGATAAAAATAAATAAATGAATAATACAGTCATTAAATACAACATTATGTTTGAGACAGCAGACAACAACTAATGCTGGATAAATATTAGTGCATATGTTCAAAGTGAGGTAATAATAGTAGTTGTGATTTTTTTTAAATAAAATAATACTTGTAGACTGCCTACAAAGAAAAAAATTGATTTTATACTACATATGTTTAATTTCGTCATTAAGAACGAAATTGTTTAGCAGAATTTTAGAAACCAATTTAGTTTCACGTCGTATAGATCCTTCAACCATCACTTTTGAAATAATTTTTACGCAAAAGCGAAACATCCTCAGACTCTTCACTTCAATGCAAACTAGTAGACTTATATCTCAGGTTATTACTTATTTATTGTTAAGCCACGCAGACGTATTGGTACGCACATAAGAAACTCACGAAGCGATTAGAAGCGGAGAAATTCATATTCTTGCTTTTAGCAGACAATCTCAAGATCTCTATTTAAGATTTTTATTTCCTACTGTTTCGCCTTCGGGTCATTTAAATGTTAAGTAAAAATATAAAACAGGTGGGTGCGCGTGCATAACAGAAACTGAAGCGGACGAAATCCAAATTGTTAATGAGAACTGGGACTTTGGTGCCTCTGTGCGACCTTGCTGAGGTAACATTTGCAAGATGTAGGAAATTTATAACTTCCGCGGACAGCCATCGTCTCCCTCCAAAGAATTTTTCCACAGGATTACTGCTTGCTGCAGTGTAAACCCACCCAGGCAAGAACATAGAATCACTTTCAGGATTTTCGCAAAAACCCGACATGAGTTTCCGTGACAATATTTCAAAATCGATCACGCAAATGAGATTCAAATTAGCTCATTCTGATCGCAAAAACCAAACTCACCACTTTTTGCAAGAGCGCGCTGGAGCGCCGCCGGAAACGAGTGACGCACGGTGAACGTTCGCAAGAACCGCAGTCGCGCGATTCCCGCATTTCCCGACGTCATTGTGTCAGCTGTTCGTTCCTCGGGGTGTTATGAAAAGCGGGCCGCACACAAGTTGCAAGATATTTTGAAAAGTAAGCAAAAGCGAACGGGCAACAGCAAACCACCGGCGGTCGACGGCGTTTAAAGACTTGTGAGTTACAGCAAGAGTGGATTGGGACTAACGTAGAGAAATTGATCGGCTCGAAATTCGGCAGACGCAGGCGTCGAGTGCGATGCTAACTTTTGCAGTAAGGAGGCGCATCACTAGTGACTTCACATATTTTCTATCACGGGTTAAACGTAAGTCGTGTGTTTGTTCTATGCCTGATACAAAATTGCATTTTTTTGACGTGCCATGTAACTTCTAAGCAGTCGCTCTGGAGGATCGGTGCTGGGCTAAACTACGGTCACATTCTTTAGGTATTGTTTCCATAAACAAGGGTTAAGTTCAAGTTGTTTTCGTTAATTGGTTAAATCAATACTATTCCTATGACGTCTTCTGGATTGAGATGACAGTAAGCATATTTCATATGAAGCAAAAGGATAACAAATGCATATGCAAAGTCCACCTCACCCGATTTCTAATTTTTTAACTTGGATTTAACAAGACCCGGCTTCGTTTCCAGAAATGCTAACACGAGCTAAACTCGGATTAAATCCTGCATGGAAAAATATTTTTCTCGATCTATCGAATCAAGTGTATTCACTTAGTACATGCATTCATATATTGTTGCATAAAGTCTGTCGAACTCTACAATATTTATCAACAAACTAACTACAACTATCTAAAATGCGGGGAGGCGAGAATGGCTACCAAAGGTTTTTTACAAATTATTTGCTGACATGTTTGCCACCGAACCTTTTAATAAAGTTTCCTGGATATTGTAAATATTCCTCAAATCTAGAAATTACCTACTCAAATAATTAACAGCTCAATTCTGGGAAATGTACTATTACTTTAATTGCAGATATTGCAACGAAGATGACCAATGAGAAGTTTTCTTTAAACGAAGTTGAAGGAGACTTGTTCTCTGCTTCCAAAAATAATTCCCTTGTTAATTGTGTAGCAGCCGATATGAACATGAGTGCAGGTATTGCGGTCAAATTTAGTCAGGTTTTTGGACGAATAGATGAGTTGAAGGCACAAAAAGTCGAAACTGGAGGTGTTGCTGTACTGAAAGATGAAGATCGGTACATTTACTACTTGGTAACTAAGCAATATACGCATGAAAAGCCAACTTATGAGACTCTAAGATCATCCTTGATCGCTTTGAAAGATCATATGGTAAATAGTTAACGAAATATTTCCACCAATCAAACTAGATTTGAAAACGTCTGCATGCCTAATTTCAGAGAAAGAATAACGTGGAAAATTTAGCCATGCCTCGCATTGGATGCGGAATTGATGGTCTCCATTGGGATAAAGTAAAGTCGGAATTGAACGATGTTTTTGGATCAGAAAATGTTTATATAACCGTCTATAATTTTGTTCCTAAGAAATAATAAATACGTTTTATTTTAAATCGAGTACTCATGCTTTTATTAATTTTAAATTTGGTGTACTTTTGCCAATACCAAAATACAAATATGTGCAGAAGATAGGGTTTTGATATAGACTTCGTTCGACATGACACGAATTGGGTTGTTTGACCGTGTTTTACAGAGAATATTTTGTTTTAAATTAGATATCGTAAGTAGAAATAAGCACTTGGCTTTTGTTTTTAATATGATCGTAAAATTCTTATTAAAAAATTCGGAGAGTATTTTGATACGATAATAAAAATGTTTAAAAATTTTCCAAATTCTCAAAATTGATATGCGCGGAAAGAAGTAAAATAACGCTAGAATGAGATGCAACGAATCAGAATATTATAAACTTGTGTAAACCTAACCCAGGGTGAAATTGAGGTTAGGAAAAGAAATCGACCGGTAAATGTAATCAAAGGCGTCTGCTGCTGGGAACTGAAGTGTTGTCTATCCAGCCAGAGAAAACAGTTTTGAAATGCCCTATAATCTAACTGAAGTAACAGGAGATTTATTCTCGGCTGCAAATGACTATTCTCTGGCCCATTGCGTCTCAGTGGATCTTCGATTAGGCAAGGGAATTGCTGCCTTATTCAAGTGAGTTACATTTTGCAAACTCCGTTGTTAACTATCCAAACTATTAAAGCGTATGTTTAAGGAACAAATTTGGGAGAATAAACGAGCTGAAACTACAGAATCCGAAAGTAGGAGGAGTGGTTTTCCTGAAGGATAAAAATCGCTTTATTTACTACTTGGTGACTAAGAAAGCTTACTATAATAAACCCACATACAGGGACTTACATTGTTCACTGGAGGCTATGAGGAGTCATATGGTGCTTTTTACATCTGGTGATATCGTTTCAATTATGCATATTTTTACAGGTAGAACATGGAATTAAAAAGCTTGCAATTCCAAGAATCGGCTGCGGTCTTGATGGCATGAATTGGGCTAAAGTGCGAATGCACTTGAGTAAGGTTTTTTTAAATACCGACATTCAGATCACAGTGTACAACATTTCTCCTAAAAACAGGAAATAGATAGTAGTACTTGTTTATTGCTAAATAAAAGTATACTCTTTTGAAATAAATTGTGGTATTTTATTTGGTCTAAATTTGATACAGTACATTTCAAATTATTGTTTTCAAGTATTAGCATTGTAAGCCCAGCACGAGATTGACAGCATCGCACATCGTCGCACAGCAATGAATAGAGCTGTCAAATTCTTAGTGGTGGTTTTCATGTCACACGCCGTCGGTGTCGGGTAATGAGATTTTCCTTCTTTTAGTGGCCATAATACGGGCAAAAACCTTCCAAAATCGAAAATTATACGACGAAAATATTCAATCAGCTGCGCGATAATGCCAGTGATAGTGTATTAAGTTGTTCGTGGATATTTCCAACAAGACAGCAATTAGTAGCTGTAGACGAGAATGCCTAAGATTTTCATGAAAAAACCCATCGGTATCGTCCTGCGGAACAGGAACACGTTGAAGGATGGAGTGATCACGGTAAGTCCTGCCTTCTCACCCTGCTAGAATCAATCACTCGCCCTATTTGGATGTTTTTTTCCTAGCAAATTACCTAATTTTCGCCAAACCAAACATAGCCATCAACGTATATAAAACTGACATTTCGTCTGTGTGTCAATGTATGTATCGATGGTTGTTCTCGCAACTAGAGCACTGCCAATCGCAACATGGTTTCTTTCGGGGGCAAATTATCTTAAATTAATTAATAGGCTGAACCTGGTGCCGTCTATTCAGAGAATTATGCATTCTGACTGATTTGATTGGAGAGATTCTAGAGAGAGCAAACCACTCTGTACCTGTTTCAGACTGTTTGCACTTCTTGAATAAGAAATCTGCGACAGTTTGTAAATCTATGACGCTTTTCTATTGTTTAATTGTACACGTCGAATAATAGCTTTCGTTTTGCTACCTATCATATCAGCTCAGTGTTATGAGCTTTTATTTTACCAACAGATCGACTAAACGGCTAGTCTAGAATGAAATGAATCAGACTGAGAAAAGAGGCGGTTACCAGGAATGAATTTATGTTTTGGGTCTAGATCGCTTCACGAAAGTGAAAACAAATTAACAAAGGGCAATAACATAGATGCGCTGTTTATTATACGTCTTCCCACAGCTCCACTTATCCAAATCATGTCTCGAACCACAAATTGTTACAAGTATAATGAAATCAAAAATATTTCACAGATAATAAAAAACTAAAAATATGTCATTAGTAAACTGGCTAGTGAGAAAGATTTCACTAACAAATTTTCATTTAATGTTTTTTTTGAAATGGTTTAATTTAGATTTTCCATATCATTCTATCTTAATCTTCTAATATCAAATCTAAATACTAAAACTTTCTCTTTTCATGCTTTCAACTGATATTTTCGTGTTTTTATTTAATTATCTGTTAAAATTTTTTTATTTCCAATCAATATATCAAAATAATATGTTAAATCCAAAACAAGTTTTTCAGGAAATCTAAATTCCAGCAACTATAATATTTTGAAGTTTGATCAAGGACCTGAATCCTTTATTGCGCTCAATTCAGTTTAATACGCCCTTTTACAACTAGTTCTGTTCTTTAGTGGGTCATGCGTTATCACTTTAATGACTTTATTTTCCAGGTCGAGTCCGGCGGCAAAAAGCGACCTTGCTTTCTTGGAATTTTTAGATTACTGAAACGTTTTCATGAGAAAATAACATAATTACACAGTTTAGCAAAGCTGAAACGACGCTTTTAATTGAAAGCCTTTCATTTGCATCTAAGCGAACACTCCTACGTTCTGAGTACTTAATTCATAATAATTTCGTGTCTAAAATATTTCGAAAATAGATTACCCGAGTCTGCATATTAAATTGTAGCTTATCACTGCTACCTATAATTATTTGCGACTAAAATTGCAATTTCAAAAGGTACCCATCATATGTTGGGTCTTACTAACATTAAGGGGTTATTCTACTGGGTAAAATAAGGGTTATTTTTAAAACTTATTCTGGTAATGAACAAAACAATTCAGAGATTTTAAATATATATTAATTCCTGCAATAACAAGCGTTTTTTGCAGGTCTGTTTGACTCTGTTTTACCTACCTTTTACTCCGTATGGCGGTTTGTGAGTTTGAAATTTCTTGAAAGAAAATGAAACAATTATATTTGCTTTTATTACATATGGAGATAGAAAAATGATCTAACTTAGCTTTTGAAATAATCCTCGAAAATACTGTTATTTTAATAACCTGTTGAATTTTTGAAAACATAAACAATTGCATAAACCGAAGCATACGGATCTGAAAGTATATGATTTCGTCAGCGCACTCGAAATTATATGATTTCGATGTAATCCCTTAACCTTAAGAGAAAATTCTTCTTATATTATATTGTATTATATCGTCGGAATTACACACAATTATCAGGAGTCTTACAGGAAGGTGAGGATCTTTTCTAAAACTACAAATGACTTCTTTCAAAGCATATTTACAAAGTAATTTGAAGAAGTTACATTTAACTTTTGATATAAAAGTAATGAACTCCTGTTCTGATTTGTATCATCTCAAATCAAACGGATTTCTTTTAAATATAGTACTATCTTGTTCTTAAAAAAGGGAATTGGAAAATAACATTTGATAAAATGACAGATGAAAATTTACTCAGTTTTGCAGTCATAAAACACTTTACATCCAAAAAAATTCAGAGGCAAGCAGAGATAAATTCTTTTGTCTTACATTGGATTTTAGTAGACTACTAAGAGAAAAAATAAAAATGTTTCTAAACTTTTTGTACTTTACTAAATCAGTAATGCATACACTAAACCCCGGTGAAGGGTACTGAAATTGAGAATTTTAATCTCAGCTAATATATTTTTTATTATACAATTATTTATAGGTTAAAAAATAGAAAACAGTAAGGCGCCAGTGGAGTGTTGTTGTAGGTAGAAGTGTGAGGCGAATAAAAATCTTTCGTATCAATTGTTACACAACCAGAAAATTTATCATTTTTCATTGAAAACGTAAAACATTAATTAAAAGAAGGCTTTTAATAAGCCTTTTGTTTTATTTGATATTTAATGAAATATTTTAAATAGAAGCAAACAATCCCTAAATATTCCACTCATTAACTCCATAATTTAGTCATGTTTATGTTGATGGTGACTGATTTCGCGCGACGTTGGTGTTACAAAAAAATCACGCGACCGACCGGATTAACGAAATACTTCCAGTTTTATATGTATGCAGCTGAAAAGCAAATAATTCTATGAAATATTATACTATATACAGCCCCTAGTTTGAATTTCACACATATAAAAGTGCTATCTCGGGCTGTTCGATTTTCATTCCTGGCCGAAATTCTTAGTAATCGTGTAAACAGCGCCCATTACTTACCTTTACTTCACGCAGTAAGTAAACAAGCAAACTTGTCCACTATTGTTACTATTCTTATCGTATTTTTCGTGCCATTACTAAATGAAAAATAAGATGCGAGTAAGCAGACACTCGGCAGGGCTGACCAGCGTACAATGAAATTCCGAACGGCAGTGTAATTACTCACTGCGTTCGGCTGTGTAGAAACGCATCTTCTGCGGCGGTTCAGAGAAGCTTTCATTCTTAAAAGCTTGTCTATTGAGGAATTTACGTTAAAGACGTGTTCAGAGATTTTGCTCCAACTCCTTTGCTTGGGAGTTTTGGTTTGAGCGGTCTCCGTCGCTGACGAGGAGAGGTCCAACGGCAGTCGTTCTAACTCTGAGCCTTAGTAACTAGTAATAGTAGCTTGGCTGTCCAACATCTGGGGTAACGCCTCTGGAAAGCTCTTCCGACTTTGTTCAAGGTAGAAGAAGGGCTGTAGAAACGGGGCTCCGCTGCTTTGCGCATCTTCAGAAATGGTTTGATGGTGGAAAGTGCGGGCGAAAGCTAATTCAGCACTTTATCGGTGGAAGCTGCTGGGTGGAAACAACCCGACCTGAAAAGACAGAGGCAACAGAGCAGTTTCTTTCGTTCATTTTTGACGTTTGCAAAAAGTTTGCAGACTTATTTTTTGCGTGACAATAACGAGACGTGCTCGGTTTTGTAATCTTCTCTTATTTGCTTTCTAAAAGGAAAATGATTTTGGTTTCGAAAAGTTTCCTTTCAAGTTTAAGACTTGGGGGATTTGTAAATTATCGCACAGGTGTTCGGTAGATCAAAAAGAAAACTAAACTTTTACGCCAAGCATCCACAAACCCCCGACTGAGTGCGTTTCAGGATGTGCTTTTTGTCGTCAGTGATGAATGGCTGCGGGATCAAGAAGGCGCTGCACTAAATTAGAAAAGAAGTGAATATCATTAAGTGGTTTTTGTGACAAGAAAAGTGCCTCATTGATTTATGTAACAAAGCAGATTACAGTGATTTTGTTGGTTCAAAAATGCGGCGTCGATATCTTCTACACCATCCCCTACCAGGACGAAGAAATCAATTCCTGGTCTTGGTCGAGGCCCAACTATCTTTTCTTCTGCAAGGGTCGGGCACGGAAGATTCTTGTTCCTCCTAGATCCTTCAGCTGTTATTCCGCTGGCCACCCTATCCTTAGCTTTTTTGTTGTGAAAACAGAAGTCCTCTCCAAGACCAAGTTGAGCTTACTGAGATTACGAAAGACATAAAGAGAAGTCTGGACTGAGGCTGAACTTGATGCCGCCGTCCTAGCCAGGAGAATGACGACAAAAATATTTTGAATTCTCACCTGACCTTGTGTAAGGGCTTTTTCTGCTCCACATAACCACGTATCACTGGTAGGAGATCGCTGCAGGGACACGGAATATTATGCAAATTGCCATAAATTGCAAAAGCGTGTATGGTCATGCCCGTCATTGTCGTACTAAAATAAAACTATATCAAGCACCGGACAAAAGCAACAACTGTTATGCGAAACTGGCTTTTTATTAAGTAATTGGCGGGGATGCTAAAATAAGATTGAAGACTAAAATATAAATAGGCCCCGAACATGTTGATGGTCTACGTTTGCGTTACTTTTGATTACTTCGGCACATTGAGACAAATTTTTATATTTTCTGCGCGTTTCGTCAATTTTACATTAGATTTTTCAGCTTATTTGTCTTCCCACGTGAACCTAGAGTCTCAAGTTTACTTTGCGATATAAATACATCAATAATGAATTGACTCAATTTTACATTTAAAGTAGGTCGTAGGTTTGCCATTACTCGTCAAAGGTAAAGCCAGAAGGAGCAATTGATATTATAGCCTTTTGTCTGCTTTTACTGTTTACAAGGTTAATGTCATATTCCTGTTGCATAGCACATTATCGCTATTGCTTTCCTTGTGGGCACTTCAATGACGCGGCAGTGAAAATTTAACCAAAGTACACTTGCAAGTCTACTTTATCAATAGTCACGATTATTCACTACATGTAACAAAGTATGAAGTTTTTTGTGATTTAGCTAAATTTTACATGCCACCACTGTAAAAGCCCGAATTGGTTTCCCTTCCAAATTAGATCAAATAATATTGTTAACGTCTTATAATTCTTGAAAGACCAAGTTCTCCAAAGATACATAATTAATTTCGTGATTCCTTGCGTCAAATACTCTTCCTGAGTTTTATTGTATTGACAAATAACGACTTTCATTAAAACGAACAACAGAATCATTGTTATCAAAATAATTATTATTACTATTAGATTTTTTTATTTAAAGTACGATTGTGATTTACTATAAAATTTGATATTTTTCAATTTTAACAAGAAGTACAGAATTTAAATAATAAACTTTCTAGAACTATCAAAATGTTTAATACATGGTGAAGTAAATAAGTAATGAACAAATTAAAAAGGAAATTATTTTCAAAAATAAAGCATGTTCGGAACTTTACTCGTGTTCAAGTAGTTGCTTTTATTCAAAATAAAGTGTATAACTTAAATTGCGCAAAATGTTAAAATATTTTTTTTTCTGTCTATGTATCATTCAAAGAATTTTCACATTTCTGGAATAACATTTTAATTAACATCCAATTGTATTTTTGCTTTAGTTTAAATGAAAGCAATGCTGTCGGCTTCTTTCTGGAGCCCTCTATTAACGACGTGTTTTTGCGAAAATCTATTGCTTTCTGATCAATTTTAAAAAAAATTAAAACATTATCAGGTTTGTATTGGTAGTAGCGTTTTATAGGTTTCCACATTAAACTTCTACTTGAAATCTAATCCTAAATGCGATAAAAAGTGGCGCGCGAGCCTAAAATTTATAAAATCCTTAAACAAGTTGCAGATCTTTTCAGATAACCATGCTAAAGTTTCAGACAAGTAAACTTTAGTGTATTAAATTACCTTTAGAACACCGCTTAATTAAATGTAATCAAGACTAAGGGACTAATAAAAGAAAGTTTTTTTTGTTCACCATTAAGAAAATTAAGTTCTAACTTCATTCTACAAATGCTTCTTTGCATGTTGTAAGTCGAGAGAGACTTTTGCCTTTTGAGCAAATGGATTTAATCGATTGGAAAATATTTTCAATAGTCCGTAACATTTCGACGGTAATTTTCCGGCAAGTTGACAGATTGCGGCGGGCATATGTGAATACGAGTTTCCGTATGAACCGGGTTATTGCCTTCAAAGGAAAAATAGAACGAAACTAATGGCGATTACAATAGTTGAAATCTTTGAAACCGTCTAAAAAGAATGGGCAAATATAGACTTCTAGTTGTGCCATGATTTTAAAATGTGCATTTGCAATGGTATACCTCTCGACAGTCAGCATGAGAAATAAAGGTGCTAATTTTAGAGCGTCGAACAAAATGTTTTTTTACTATAAGAATCAGTAAAAATACTAGTACCCTTTCTGTAATATTTTGTTTTTCCGCTAGAGGCGACAGTAATCAAATAAATTAATAAGCAAATTACAATAAGAACATTTACATATACAGTAGTACAGCATACTAGACTTGTAGTACAAACTCGTATATTTTTTAAGTAAAATTTATATAGTTGAGTAAAATCTTTTGTTATACGAATTGCTTACTATTCTTAGAGTGTGTCCTTCTGACAAAATGAGAATAATTAGAAGAATTCTAATGTAATCGTATATGTGTGCTCTCTCTTTTCTGGTCTTGTTTTTAACTAATAAATTTTTGTTATCTAACATGTTTATTAAATTTCTTAATGCAAATGCTAATGTAAATCTACCTGCTTTAATCGTTTAAACACACAAAGAAGCTCAGCTCGGGTATGCAATCAAGTTATCGAAATTCGTAGCTCGTAGTGTTTTGATAAAAACAGGTTTCTTTTTTTTAATGCAATTTGACTTCTTATTAATTTCAAGAGATATTATTTGTCTCGTTTCAATTATGAATTATGTTTAAAACTAAAACAATACTCCTATGGTTTAAATTGAATATTTGTCTAAAATAACATTGGTATGTCTGATGTATGAAAACATTAATTTCAAATAAAGATAAATTGAACTTAGATGTAGATTTGAATAAGCAAAAAGCTAAATTTATGATGATACCGATTCGTATTTTAAATCGATAAAAATAATTTTTCAGCAGGTTGTTAAAATTGTTGTCCCGATGAACAAGATCAATTGGTTTGGCCATTTTCTATGTAATGAACCGCTTTTATTCTAAACTAAATCAACTTTTCGTCATTTTTCATTTTTCATTTTTAAACGAGTTGTAAAAATCTCGGTAGTGGTGTCACAAAAGTTTGATATTTTACTTATAATTTTGGAAATATATTCAACATAATTTTAGAACGTTAATTCTACATTCACCTTAACAGGAGATTTTCCCAATATTCCTTCATTAAAAATGATAAATGGATAATCCTAAACCACTTAGAATATAAAGCAACGCCATCAAAATATTGATAAATGTGATAAAAATTTTTTAATTTGACATCGTCAGCAATCAATAATAGCGTGAGAAAAATTAACGTGTAGCTGTAAAGCAATCGATTTTCTGTTGGTTAACTTGAGCAGAAAATTGAGGATATATTAATTTTCCACTAAAGTGGTCAATTACTTTTGTTTGCAAGACGAACTGGAAGTATGTTTTTTTACTTAGTCAAATGTAATTACTATCTTTTATTTTTTTTAGGCATTTACTTATGTAGTTCAGGGCTTTCGGAGCTTGTTATACACGTATTTTGCTGTATGGATCTATTCATAAAAGCTAGTGTAAGTTAGCTTGCTGTAAATATTATTATCTCACGTTGATGAACGAATTATGTAACAAGTTCTTATCTTAGTACTAAATTGATACAACTCAAGTCGTATATGCCGATTTCAGGTACAAGAACTTCAATATCTAACTCGCATTTAATTTTTCCTTATAACATATTATTGCTAATATGAAAGTAAATGTAAGATCGATTTTGTCCCACAGACAAAATGACAAAATGAATGGTTTTCATCGTGGCCTTTAAACCAATGCAATCTCTAATGTGAGCACTAAACCATGTCGCTTGACAAAAACTGAATCAGCAGATGACATAAATATGAAAAGGATATCTCTGCGGGAAGATTTCGAACTATGAATATTATATTTAATTTACTTTGTGCGTAATAATTTGCTTTTTTATTAATGTATTGTTAACAATTTATAAAAGGAATCTCATTTGACGCATAAAAATAATCAAAAATTTACTTATTTTCAGTAAAACCGTTGATCAAAATTAAAAAATTATGGAAGTCATGAATGTATTTTCCTTATACAAAAGAATCCAAAAATATACTGCGTTTTGCTTTTTTTTATTTCTTTGAAAAGATAAGGTAAAAAATATAGTTAATAACTAGGAAATTACATTATGACCACTACAATGTACTAAGATTTAAAGTACAATACACATTCAAAAATATATACATATATAACCTACTTAATAATGAGCAATCTTTATTACGTCTTTAATATTTTTTAGGGGGTCATATATAATATTCGTACATTTAAATCATAATCACATTTTATTATATTTTTAACCTTAAATCATAAGGTATCTGACCATTAGACAAATATTATTCTTACACACTGCTCTGCCTTCAGGGAATGATCTTGAATCTTGGTGAGCCTGCAAATGAAATTGTGGTCATATTAATTATATATTATATTATGTATAAGGACTATTTTTTCGGCTCGTTGTTTTACACTGCCGTGGAGGCCTAATTATCCTGGTTTTCTAGTACATTTTCCGAGCTCTCGTTTTATTTGCTTCAAAAGTCTGCAAAGTCGAATATGTAGCCATAACACTGGCATAATTAAAACACAAGATTTTTTAAATAGTTGTCTCTTCTCTTTATCATTTTACATAAAAGTAGTAAACAATTAAAATTAATAGTATTTATCTATAGCATAAATTCGAACATGATTTTAATTTTTTTGGAAGGCAAATTTATTTTAAATTTATTGATTAAAATTCCATAGGAGTTAAATCTAAACGATTCTAAAAACGAAATGGCATAAATGCAATGAACCAACAAAATTACTGTGACTACGTTATAGATTCCGACATATAAATAAAAATTTGTTTAAGCAACATTCTTCTTAATAAAAGTGGTTGTATAGACAATAAAATAACTTCGCACTCATAATGAGAACTGCAGGTGTTTGAGTGTTGGCTGTTACGCGTAGGTGTATGCAAAGTGCCTAATATCAAAAGAAACAATGGGATAATAAAAGTGAAACGAAAAATAATAAACTGGCAAAAGCGGGGCCGCCAACCAGAGTGTTTTTCAACTCATGTCAATGCTGTGATTGTGTTAGTTCCAGGTTGGAAAAGGTTATTTTCTCTCTGCAAGAGTTCAGGTGCTGGATATCCGGTGCGATTAAGTTTAAGGGAGTAAATGGAAATTTTATAACAAAATAGCTATTTATAAAAAGATATACGTTTGTTGTTTAATATAAAATTTTATATAAATCATAAAACAACAACTACCACGTTAAGAAACCAGTAACAATACAGTAACAAAATGGAGAATAAGACAACAACTTCGCCGTCCGCAACCTATATTAGCGATTTAATTGAAAACGATGTCGACGATAATCCAACTTCCACAGAATGTTCCTGTAGTTGTAGTAACAGTGACACGACTGTTACGTGTACCTGTGATAATATTGCCAACATTCCAACAGTTGTTGCGATGCCAGATTCAATCAACAAATATCTGCTGCCAGTTGCCTCAAACGCAGAATCCTCGTCAATGGTAACATCCGTCACGTCGGCGGAAACGACCTCAACGTTTGTTGACTGCAGTTGTAGTTCACCGGAAAATCGTTGTCCGTCTAGCCACAGTTTCAACAACAGCGATATACCTCCGATGCAATCGCAGTCAACAGTGAATGCTCAACAGCCCGTGCAGATGGTCGTTCAACTTAAGCCAAAAATTCGGATTATCGAAATGATACAAAGGATATTCCAACATTGCAAGGTGCTTTAATTCCTTCCTTCTCCACTAATTGTTTCTTTTTACTTGCATAAAATTTGGTATAATCTAGTAAATGAATTTTATGCATGCAGTATTATCTAAAGAGCTACAATGAGAAGTAATGGCTTTTCCAGGAGTTAATACGCTGAATCCAATCCCATCGCTTTATATTTATAATATAAGTTTCTCAATATTTGTTCAAATTTATTGCAAACTCGATTTAGGTCTTAATTTCTGTATACCTTGCAAAATGCTTATTTCATTTCTATTTCGTTGTTATGGAAGTATGCCTTCAAAAATAAAGTTTAGAATAAATTGTAGCAAATTATAAGACGTGTAGAGGCTTTTAATTTTACCATTTGTCGAAGTTTATGATTTCGTTCCTACAAAAGTGTCGGTATTTATAACTGTTAAAACAAATTAGTCATAATAACGGTACACACATACAATAAAAATTCCAAAAAGTATTCTTTAAACTAAAAAATTTCCAAAGTCGAGATATTTCTTTAGCTAACTTTAATTTGAGCTATACTCCACACATCTATAATCATTTGGTACTTCTTAGAAATATGATTCACTTCTGACTTTTTTTTTTAACTGAGTTGCTACAAAATAAAGTAGTGATTAGCACTTCAGTGTAACCAAATTCTTAATACCAGCCTTTCTACTGAAGACTACACTTTCATAATATTCATGTTTGAAGATAGGTTTTATAGTATTTAAAAAATATTTATATTCATGAGGCTATTTTACTTATTTTTTTACGATTTTACATTAAGAAGAATTTTCAAGATAGTAGTAGTAGTAATAGTATCTGTGGTCCTCTGCGTACTAAATGTAACTTAAACCACAGATGTTTGGAATATGCCCTCTTCCTTCTGAGTCACATATGAATTCAGAGTAGAAATTGTACCAGAAAGATTAAAACAATGATCAAAGTGAAGGAATTCGCAGGTTTAGTAAATAATCACAACCGTGTCGTTGTGTAACATTTCATTCCACATTTTAACAGTGATTTGCAATCAATTTACTAAATTGATAAGCACAATGATTATTACTTTGTATTTCTGGCATGCAACATTTCAGAGATAAAAGTACTAAAATTACAACTGCTGAAATGACATAATAAACAACCAGGAGAGACAGTCCATGCATTTTCAATCAAATTCTCCCCTAAATGATGAAAAGTATTCGCATCTGGTAGTTTGTAGCGTTCGGTGGATCTGTTCAGAGTGCATTTCTTTAACTCGTCACACAAGGCACATAAAGGTCAATAGTAATGCAGAGTGCTGTCAGGCTAATTTAAATAAATTGATCAAAGTTGCAATTTGAATCGTGCGATAACAAGTGAAACGCCCGGCTTTTAACTTTTCGCAGACAATCAGCCTGTACCTACTTACGATTAGCCGAATAAAATGGGAATTGCCTAACACAGCTGTTGCTAGGCTGTGTTATTTCGGAAAAGGCTACCGAGCCTATTGTAGTCCGTTATAATGCACTTTTTTGCTTTTTGCTGCGGGTGTCAGGAGCCTCGCCAAAGGTCCCCTTCGGTTGGTTTTATAATTTTGCATCAGGTTCCCTATGCTCTCCATTACATTGCGGCAGTGAGTTTCGCATGTAGCCAAGTCATTCGTCACGAGTTTTTATTTAAATACTCCCGTATAATTTGTCCGCAGTGAGATTACTTTTAAATATAGTTAAAATAAACCTTTTGCTCTTTTCATTGCAGAGTTCTGGAATAGGCGAGCCTAGTGTCTACCATGCCTTGGTTGTGATATTTCTAGAATTTTTCGCATGGGGCTTGCTGACAATGCCCGTTATATCTGTAAGTACTTTTTTTAAATTTGAATATGCAATGTCGCAGGAATTAATTGTAAGGATATAGATACGATGTTTGCGTTTCTGGTAAGCAATGCCGGAATATCACTTCCTTTGAAATAATTGGAGCACAGAAGATAAATTTAGACGTTAACTCTCTCCCAACTTGAAATTTATACACATATTGGCCATCGTTGCCACTCTATTTTTTGAACCTTAACCCAATATTAACAATTTGATTATTTAAGACAAATTTTAGAATTTATTTTTTCATGTTAATACGAAAGATATTTTTTTATATATGTAGTTTGTATATGAAAAGGAATTTTGTTGAAACATCTATTATTATTTAAATTAAACTGTCAGATCTAAAAACCTACTAAAAAGACCTTGAGAATAATTAGAGTTAATTAATACGTTTTCCTATTCTTGTTTATAGGTTTTGAATCAAACCTTTCCGGATCATACTTTTCTAATGAATGGACTGGTAATGGGCATTAAAGGCATTCTCTCTTTTTTAAGTGCTCCCTTGATTGGAGCTCTTTCGGATATTTGGGGACGAAAGTTTTTTCTTCTCATCACGGTTTTCTTCACGTGTGCTCCGATTCCTTTAATGACCATCAATACATGGTGGTTTTTCGCAATGATCTCAATAAGTGGCGTTTTTGCTGTAACATTTTCAGTAGTTTTCGCCTACGTAGCTGATGTAACTACAATTGAAGATAGGTCGAAAGCATATGGTCTAGTCTCGGCTACTTTTGCAGCCAGTTTGGTAAGAATAAAAGTTCGATACTTTGCATACGAGATGTTAATTTATTTTTTTATTGTCCAGGTTATTTCTCCTGCGCTGGGAGCCTATTTGATGGAAATTTATAGTGATACATTGGTGGTTGCACTAGCAACCGCAATAGCCGTCCTGGATGTATTCTTCATTCTAGTTGCCGTTCCAGAGAGCCTACCCGAAAAAGTTAGACCTAGTTCATGGGGTGCCCCTATAAGCTGGGAACAAGCAGATCCATTTGCGGTAAGTACTATACGTCAAAGTAATACCAGTATACTTAAATGAAATGGTGTGTACTTGTTGTAATTTCAGGCATTGCGAAAGGTGGGGATGGATCACACAATATTAATGCAATGCGTCACAGTATTACTTTCATACTTGCCGGAAGCTGGCCAATATTCTTGTATATTTGTTTATTTAAAACTAAAAATGGGTTTTAACTCGATCGAGGTGTCAATTTTCATAGCTGTGGTTGGAATTTTGAGTATTCTTATACAATTAGTTCTAGGCTTTTTAATGAAGTAAGTTTCCAAAAAATTTAAATTTAATTTTATTGATTCGTTTACTTAATTTGCTTTTATACGGCTTTTGCAGAGTGCTTGGTGCAAAACGTACAATAATAATAGGGTTAATATTTGAAATGATGCAACTGCTGTGGTATGGTTTTGGTAGTCAGACATGGTAAAATTTGCAACTCTAAAGAAATTCAGATTACTAATGTTCTTTACGCTTATAGGATGATGTGGGCTGCCGGTATTTTAGCTTCACTAGGATCAATTACTTATCCTGCTATAAGTGCTTTTGTTTCCATACACTCAAACGTAGATCAACAAGGTGGGTGACCTGCTTTATTTTTAAAGCTATTAAACGCCTTTTAAACATGATTTTTGTAGGTGTTGTACAGGGTATGGTAACGGGGATGCGTGGACTTTGCAATGGCTTAGGCCCGGCAATGTTTGGTGTGATATTTTACCTATTTCACGTTGATTTAAATGATGAACATAGTTTAAGTCATTCTGTGAAAC
This sequence comes from Proctacanthus coquilletti, assembly GCA_001932985.1. Lineage (NCBI taxonomy): Eukaryota > Metazoa > Arthropoda > Insecta > Diptera > Asilidae > Proctacanthus > Proctacanthus coquilletti. The sequence continues at coordinate 19,072 of MNCL01000422.1, forward strand.
CTATACATAACGAAACACTTCACCCGGACTCCTATGCACAACTTGCGCCGGGCCCGCCATTCGTGTTTGGAGCATTCATGGTTATCTGTGCCATTCTTGTGGCTGTTTTTATTCCAGAAGGTCCTACCGATTTAGCTCTAAGGCGAGCATCCAGCGAAAAGAAAAGTAAGTATTCGTTAAATTGCTTTAATGGCACAATTTCACAAATCATTTCTACTTAGGAGTTTCATTAGATGTTCACTACGAAATCGAAAGGGGACGCAAAGTGGCAAGCCCTCTATCACCTCTGATGCGATCAGATTCGTCAGCGCAACTCTAGTCCTCTGTTGGTGTTTATGTTTTAGCTTAAATTAGCAAAATAACTGAGTTGTTCTTTTTTTTCTTTTCTTTTTTCTTTTGGTTTCCCACGTTGTTAAAAATGTTGTAAATTTCTGCGTAGAAAGGGAAGGCCAGAGAAAAATTAAGAATTTAAAGAAAAGCAAAGACGAACCAAGTAAGACTAAAGCTAGCTGCTCATCACTCCACTCCAATGGATTTAGTTTATAATTTGACAAAAGAGTAACTAAAATTCTTCCTTATCTCATCAGCCACTGTATAAGTTTCTTCAAAATGATACAAAAAAAATAAAATTATATTTCTTTGCCTGGATGCAATGCAGCCAGTGAAGACAGTGTCTCGCACTTTTATATTCTTTACGTGAGGTTTTACTGGTATTGAAACTTATTTCCCTTAACTTCTTAGCCATGCTGAATGCATAAACTATCTTGTTCCATATTTTATTGTTAATTTAATTTTAGGCAAATTGTGGGCAAGTTAAAACTGTGCCAAGCATTAAGTGATCGCACGTTGAATATGAAAATTGTAAGCGAATTATGACACAGAAATGTTTATCTTATTACATTTAAGCAGCCAAAGACAGTTCATTCCGAATTTCTTTTTAATATCTTTATTGTATTCCTCTACATTTACACATAAAGGGAAGTAAACTTTGTTCCTGGGGTAATTTTATATCTCATCTACCTAGTAGATGTTAATTTATATTCGAGCACATTATTATTTTAATTTTGATAAAAGTGCAGGGTAAAGAAAATTAAATAACATAATTTAGAAAATAGATATTCCCTAAAGTATATAACTTATGATGAGAAATGAATCTTAAACTCATGCATTTGTCATTACCAATCAACAATCATTAAAAGGATATCATATTATGATGCATTTATAATAGTTATTTATTTGAATTTTAATTATATTCAGCAAAAACCGCATCAAAACCAAGAGCGGAAGTAAAATCGTTAAACACAAATTGCGCATATAAAAAGTTAACTATTGGTGCACAAATATTTAAGAAAAAATAAATAAATAAACCAGAATCCAATTCCCTCTTTCGGCTACCGGACTTCTTTTAAGGTGTGTGATCACTTTGAACTTGCCAGAATTTTCCATGATATGTAAATTACTGTAAAATAAAAATGAAATGAAGAAACTGAATGTACATCTAAGAGTATTTTTTTAATAAAAGAAAAACAAAAAAATATTTAAAAACCATATAACAAAGAGTATATTTAAAGCATTAACTTATAAGCGTATTTAAGAAGAGTGCTAAAGAAGTATGTGTTGATCAGAGGCATTGTAAAAATGGAATTAATTAAACTGTAAAAAATATATATATTTTTGTAAATTTTCATTTTAATTACATAAATCTTCATAATTTAGTTGGTCACGCTTCAGTTTTTATAGTTTTTAATAAAAGAACTCGTCGATTGCTTTTTAGTGTCGATTTTTACATCATTATGTACTTTTGCGGGGGTAGTATTAATAATTGATATGGGATTCAATATAAAGTTGAAGTTTACTAAAGTAAAAAAAGTTTTCTTGAAAATAGTCATGCATTTTAAAATAATTTTGTTTTGGAAAAGCATATGTAGTTTTATGTGGTTAAGAAAATAAAGCATATAAGGGTGTTTTTGTTATTTTCATTTTCGGCAAGAAGATCCACTTAGTTTAAGATTTCCACTTTTTTAATTTTTTCCCTAGCTAAGGAGTATTTTTTAAAGACAGAATTAATTAAACAGTTTTCTCTTTAAACTCAAATTAGTTCGTTAATTGTTCTTAATTATTACATACAAATCTTAATTGTAAACAATTTCCTAATTTTAATTTCTCTAACGTTATAAATCTTCATTCTAAAATATGTAAAGTTGTAAATTCTATTACTTCCCCCGTAAACAAATATTTATCGACTTTGTGCTAGAAATAAATAAGTTTCAGTTTTAGTATCTGCACTTTTAATTTTTCTACCAAAATATGTCTGACTAGTCATACTCTGAATAATGCTTTATTAGATTGTAAGACATCATAGAAAAATCGGCACTTAAAAGCAGTATTCATTAGTTATCTTTGCTTTAAAAATAATGTGTTAAAGTGGACGATTTTAATTTATTCTTAAAAGCCTACAACCTTAAAGGCAGCTTAATTCGATTTTAAGATTGATTTAATAAATTTCTAACGATATGCATATAAGAAATTTAATATTTTTATAATCAATTCAAAAATGAGAAGTATCCGAAACTAATGTAAAATAGCTTTCAGCTGCCAATGAATAGCGTTGCTGACAACAATAATTCTTAAGATTTAAGAAGTAAAACCAACATTAAGTGAGCTATGATGCAAAGCGGATATCACAATATTGTTCAGCAGTTTACCTATTGGTAATTTTAAAATCTTAATTTTGTATAAAAGAAAGTGAAAGATGTTGAAACGTTGGAAATATATAAAATGTTTTAGAAAACAATTTATTTTCAAATATCCTTAAGACATTGAGTTTCTTTTTCACTGACGAATTAACAAAGAGACTAGTAATTTTTAATTTTTTTATTATTTTTATATTTTTTACTAATTAAATAAACTTTAGCTAGATTATGAATTTACAATAAAATTCGTAGTTTTTTCTTTCTCTAACAATTTTAATGTGTTATATATAGAAATAAAGAACTAACATAATTTGTGAAGCTCTAAAGCCAAAAAATACAGCATTTGAAACTCTTTGTACTATTTGGTTCATTTAAATTAATAACGAAATCTCTTATAAGAATTAAACGACGGTGCTTACATTTACTTTACTATACCATTGGTTTTGTTAATTCGTCAACAAACAAATTTGCTTTCATAAAAATAAAATATAATGCAGAAGCATTTCGATAAGAAATTTAAAATAAATCACCGCGAAAAATCTTGTCTCTTCAGGGCATTTTTATAGCATTATATACACCTTTGTAAACTTTCTTGATCGAACAAGGTACAACTTCGAAAATGAAAGCAGCAGGCCTACTTCGGTCTGACGCATTTTAAATGTCTTATCGAATGTACAAGACAGTACAATAAAGAAAATAACTTTGAAAGAAAAATCATGCACGCTCAAAAGAATGAAGGGGTGTCTCTGAATGTGTACATGTAGCACGCGTAGGTTACTTATGTGTCCTATTGTAGAATATATGTAAACACTTCAGAAAAGAGGTGAAGCATAATGATAAGCGCGAAATCTGCTAAAAACTACTAAAAGAGAAAATTTTGAATTCATACAAAACGTGTGATATGAATATGTTTCTAGTAAGATAGGCGATTATTTCTAAGTTTACTTTTAAGCTGTGAGACGACGATGTTTTGTTAAACATTTAAGTATTGTTTAGAGTTTCGAACGAGTTTCAGAATTTTGTTATTTTTAGGTATAAAAATTGTAGAATAAAATGTTTATTTAAAAAATCTATATTTGGTTTTTATTCTTCTTGGAAAAGTATATGTTTAGCTTTTGACAATGTTTTTTGGAGAAAATTAATCGGTGTCATGAGCATATTAACCCCCCGTCTCCGGCTACCTTGTAAACTTCGAAGGGGTGAAATTCGGTGAAGATGATGAGGTTAAATTATACTTAAGAGTGCATAAGCAAAATTTCATCAAAATCGCTTAGAAATTATGGATTTGTATACGATACAAAGAAAGACACAAACATAATTGTTGGGGTGCAGGAAATTTTTCTGTACATTCTTTGGGAACTCTGTGACTCTAGACTTCAAATGTATTCTAAGGACTATCCCGTAGCATAAAGCACCTCTATGTCAAGTTTTATTAAAATCTGTTCAGTAGTTTTTGTGTGATGCGTGCACAACAAGCCAGATAAAAAAATGTTTGTTGATTTTGGCTTCTAATGGTGTAAAATAGCCTCCAAAAAATATTTTCCCTTAATTACCTTCAATGTACAGAATTGACCCTCGCTACAGTTTTATTATATGTAAACCTTTTTGCGTACAGGCAAATCTATAGCAGCGTAGAAGGCTTATAAATAAAAAATATTGCCAATCACAAGCACACCCGTTATTTTATTTTATGTATAGAAACAATTATTACAAAATATATGATATGATAGGTATTTGCAGAGGTATAAACGCAAAATTCCATATATTCACAGAAAATTTCTAATTGTTTAGGTAAGAATATCTTAAGGTTTAGTCTCCACTGTTACGATCCTTCTGCTAAAACGCGCATTGTTTCGAACGAGGTGTTATAGATCTTTGAAGGACAGGTTCTCTCGCGGTAGACTCGCACTAAATCATTATTGATTGCTTTTAAATAATTTTAATTAAGCTATTATTTGCGTTAAAAAGACTGTGTTCCTAATTAAATCTTCTGAAATTTCAAATATCCAAAAAACTTACTCAAAAATTATGATTTAGCCAAAATCTTACGCATAAAATCTGCAGTGCTCTTTGCACGACCCTTTCCTTCTATAGTCTCTGCATTTTGCAACTTCTAGCTGCAATGGCACGCGAGCTGATGAAAACGTGTGTGTGAATCGAAGTATGAATAATATCAAGTAGCGACACTTCAATGGAGAGACCAATGTCCGAGGTGCATATAATCAAAGATTTCGCAACACATTCTCAACTATGCTGTAGTTTTTACCAACGCATTCTCCAATATGGTGTAGTTTTTTGCAAGCAGCCAATGAAGATTAAGGAACGCAATAGCGAAGAATAACACACATGTAGCACCTGCTACCCGTTAAATTCAAATACGTAAACATTAAAGGATTTTAATGCAATATCGTTTAGGATTGTTTTAAAAATTAATAAAAGCGTAAACACTCTCAAAAATCTTAATGAGTTTGGGTACTCCCCACAAACCCCCTGAGCACATTTTTGTCATATTTGTTTTATTTCTTCGATTTACTGTAAATTAACAAATTTACAATAAATATTTTCTAATTATAAGAGCATTCTAAGCAGATATTTTGCCTAAGCCAACATTCCATAAATGTGATTTTGCAATATATGTAATCAAATTACTGTCAACAATTGTAAACAAACCACCGCATGGGAGAAACGTATGCTATCACTTTTTAACGTCCCCCAATTTTAAGGGAAGAGCATTTGCTAAGTATGCCTTTCTTTTTCGCGCATCGACCATTTTTACTTCTGGCTTTTACACTGTCCGTGAATAAAATTCTTACGCACACCGATTTAATTTTTATAACGGTAAGTACTCGCTCCTTAAGGAGTGTCGCTACTTGATATTATTCATACTTCGGTGTGAATAATCCGTTCGAAGGCCAATCGATTTTTGTTCCGCTCTTTTAAACGACTGTGAGGACTAAACAGAACACAAATTGAATTAGTTTTAAACGCATAAACATAAGAGTCCTTTGTAGATTTTCCAAGCGCACTATGTGCTCAAACCGATGCGAATTTTCGATACGCGTGCCATCTACCGTATTTGCTTCTGCAACTAGTGACAGCTATTGGAGATTTCTGACACTCAAATTCCTTCCAATTTTCGAATGCCGATTTCCCAGAGACAGAGGAGAAGCGATCGACCCGGTCGTATAAATGATGAAGAAGTCGTTGGCATGAGCAGGATGGCCTGAACACGTAAGCGAATCAACCCAATTGTGTATTGAGTGGAGCGTGGTTTTCGCACATGCGCGCGTGCTCTGCGCGCCGTTTTACATAGGTACTAGCCAGTGTCGCCATTTGACAGGAAGTACTGCCGGTGTCAGAAAATTCTCGTCTCTTCTGGAAGCATCTCGAAAATTCTATGTTGTATAAAAACAATAGTCATCACAGCAACCACGCAGTTGTACTCAGTAATTCGAGGTGATAGCTTCGTTGGCGTTCGCAGTGAGGTTGTGAAGTGTTCAATTCAACAAGAAGTTTGCAATTACTTTGTGTGAAGAATTACAAATTTAAATAATCAAGGTGTGAATCCTAAATATTATTCTATTTCCTAATCAAAATTTTGAATTATACGAGAGTCCCTATAAAAATAGTTGTGCATACCCGGCATAACCTCGTCATCAATTCTTCGTTCATAGTGCAGTAGGAAACTAAGAAATTTAGGAATAATTTTAGAAATTGAAGATTTGTTTTTCATTAGCGGTTGAAAAAATGAGTTGCAACGCAGCATTTAGAATTCCCTGTCGTTCCTCTTTTCACAATATCGAAGAAATCCCGTGCCGAATGGTTCTAGAACATTTTAAAATAAATGCAAAAATCCCTGAGAACGCGGAAGTTACATATTCCATTTTTTGGCGTTTTATTTCATTTTTGCAAGTTTTCAAAGCTATAAATTCTCCAATGCAGTTGCACACAGCTGTAGAAAGAAAAACTCAACTTCGATTTTTGATCGATAATTTTATTTAATATGGGGAATTTTTCATGTGAATTAATTTTGGAATTTACTTTTATTTAAAAATGTGCACTTTAGTTTAACACGTGGTTTTAGTAATTTAGACGCAATGACGACAGCACTGAGTCATCTCTTGTAGTAGAAGCCCCTTGGACTTGTTATGAATTTACAAATCTTGTGACTGCGTACTTGAAATATAAATTCGATAAGTGGAAACCACCTCATTTGAATTACAATTTTATTAGAACCAAAGTCTTTTAGCGTTTTATCGTATTAGGTCTATATCTTCCCCCTACACTTCATTTCCACCTCAATGTTCTCACAGTTCTCCATAAATCACGTCTGCATTTTCTTTCAGATGCCCGAGGAACCACAAGGAGAAGTTGAGACCTTCGCATTCCAAGCTGAGATTGCTCAGCTTATGTCATTGATCATCAATACCTTCTACTCGAATAAAGAGATCTTCCTCCGAGAGTTGATATCTAACTCTTCAGATGCCCTGGACAAGATCCGTTATGAATCACTTACAGACCCCAGCAAACTTGATTCCGGCAAAGAGCTCTTCATTAAGATCATCCCGAACAAGGCAGCAGGCACCCTGACCATCATCGACACAGGCATTGGTATGACCAAGGCTGATCTGGTAAACAATCTGGGTACCATCGCCA
>MNCL01000423.1:0-26220 GCA_001932985.1 Proctacanthus coquilletti
GGTGCAACGTTGTCTGTCGATTGCGTTTGAGACATGCCAATACCAGTAACGGGTGCGGGTGAAAAACCACGAGGCGGTAAATGATCTACTGGCATAACACAGAACACGAATATAGCGTAAAAACGTCTATTAAACACTGCACAGCACTATCAAAAAAAATATCACGTCGGGGTCACCACTATGGGAATATTGAATACTCGCCGGATTGCCTCTGCACGAGGAAACAGCGCTTGTTTTCGCTGGCGGCGCTTGGGCGCACTTCTCGAACTCTGCTCCGCCTGGCTGTCAAGTAGGGAGTCTGAAGCCCCCACATCTTACAACATCTACTTATGCCATGTGTGACAACCCAGCTTCTAATTTCCGTTGATAAATCATAACTTTTACAATTGTCTTGTATTTCATTAGGCAAATTATTACTTTCAACAAAGATCTCAAATTTGTCAAAATTATCGCCCACATTACTTGAAGTCATTTCCGAACTATTTTGTATTCCCTGTTCAACATTGTCAACATTGCCTGATGTTATATCATATATATCTTTAACAATTTCGTTTTTGACGAGTTTTTTAAAGTGACGTTTAGTTATTCCAGCTACTGTCGTCATAAGGCCGATTTTACCTTAAAAGAATATAGAAAAATCGACCTCATGACATTTGGACTTATACCATTTTTAAAAGTAACAGCTCAAAAAACAATTCCAATTTCAAATTATTTTTAAAAAAATAACTTTATCGTATTCTGATTATTAATCTAAGTATTATTTTGTCAATGCAATAAGCGAAAATTATTTCAACTAATAATAATTAACCCTTATCGGTCGCTAGCTTTTTATACGTGTTTCTCGCAAGGTTGTAGCTAGTTCCGGTAAATATGCAAAGAATTTCAGTATTGTAAAAATAACATTTTTGTTAGAAATTATCTATTTTTATTTATTTTACACATATATGAGATTCAAATAATTATTTATAAGTTTTTAATGTATGATATTTCTTAAAACAGTCTCCAACATGGAGGAATGGTTTTCTCCTGCACGTTTCACAGAAGTATACAGTTGTTTTTCTTCCTCCAGGCAACTTACGATTCGAACATACTAAGCAGTCATTATGTTTTCCTTTGGCATCAACTTGCAAAATATGTAGTTTTCCATCTAATCTCTCCTCATTGTCTGCTGTTGATGGCGTTCTATATCGTGCAGTTTCACCGTCACGAAAATTTCCAATTAGTGACATAACTAATTTCCGAATAAAGTTTATATGAGACATTGGTTTTCTGTTGTTATGTTTACAATCAGCTTTATACAGAATATAAGAATTCAAGGAGGATACTTCAATTCCCCAGAAAAAAACTTTCCGCCACCATTTCATTGATTTGCGTAAAAAACAATACATAGATCCAAATTGATCTGCACGGTCCACTCCGCCCATAAATTTGTTATAATTCAATATCACTTCGGGTTTCTTAAGCTCTACCCGATTGCCATCGCGTCTCATTCTTGATACAGTTTTCATTGACGCAGCATCATATGAACTAAGTATGGTAATAATTCGTTTGTCTCGCCATGATAAAGTTAACAGCTTTCTTTTTCTTGAACGAAATCTGATAATAGTCTTAATTTTAGAAGTCGGTTTTCTTATTTGTGTTGGCAGAAATTTTCTATTACTTCTTATTGTACCTGTTAAATAGCATTTCATTTTAAGCAATTCCTCAGCCAGTGGAATACTGGTATAGTATCTGTCGACATAAAGATGATATCCTTCGGAATTAGGGATTGATTCGAGTAGATTATTGTACAAATGCAAAACGATCCTCGCACTGACAGGAAGTTCGGGATGAATTAAAGACTCCGACGTAAGAGATCCAAAGTAGGGCAATATCGAATACACATATCCAGTATTTGAATCCGCCAAAACATACATTCGTATTCCCCATTTAGTTGGTTTATTGGGACTGTACGTTAAACAACTGAATCTTCCTTTGAACGGTACTACAGCTTCATCAACACATATTTCTTTGCCGGGAACAAAGTTTTGTCTAAACTTTAAATCAATATAGTCCAGAAAGTTTTTGACTTTCGCAAACCTTGTTCTTGGATAATTATTATTGTTCAGATTTTGACGTAAATGGAGCATCCAAAAAATTTGAAAAAAACGCTCCCTCTTAAAAATCTTAAGGAAAAATGGAATATTGCACGTGAAGTCTTTGGAAAAATAATCTTTTATGTCATTTAAATAGATTGTACCCATATTCAAAACCACACCAAAAAAAGCAAGCATTTCCTCATACGAAATGTTTTTCCAATTTTGCCAAATTGATCTGGCGCTTAAGTCTTTCTTTGCAATTTGCTCCTGCGCATATAAGTTTGTTTGCGTTATAATTTCCGTTATGAGTTCGCTAGTAATAAATTTTTTGAAATAATCTAAAGGCTGCTGGATATTTCCAAAAATTTGGCGATTGATATTTGTAAAAGGAATCCTAGTAGGGAGACTATCATCATCACTCTCGATTTCGATCCAATCATCGTCGGAGCTATCAACATTTTCTATGTCTGCATCACTTTCTTCTTCACTTGAATAAGTTATAGGCATAATTCTTCTTCTCTTAAAATTTTTAAAATCACTTTGAGAATTGTTTTCAAAACATTCACTGCCACTATCACTATCGAAATTCATAAAATTTTCTTTATTCATTTTTGGGCTCAATATATTAAAAAATAATTGGAAAAGGCAAGGATATATAACTGGAGATGTCAATTGCTCTGTTACGGATATTTAACTAATAAGGCAATAGTGCCTGCATTTCACACAGAGGGAGTTTCGACATGTTTCGTCTTGTCACCTCCCACGTGACTTACGAAACATGTCGAAACTCCCTCTGTGTGAAATGCAGGCACTATTGCCTTATTAGTTAATAATTTCAATAATACTTACCGAAAACAATTATGGCAGGGAAATAAAATAAATCACACCTTTCACACACGCACTAACTCTTCAAGCGATCAAACGAAAATTAAGCTGAAATTCTCCATCTGAGAGATTTCACAACAAAATGAAATCATCGCTCGTAAAAGAATATCGTTTCGACACGCAGAGTGCAGGTGCCCGCTAAAACTTTTAAAATCTTCCTTAGTAGCGTTTGAAGATATTGGAAGGAAGAACTTCAAAATTGCTTCTGAGGAAGATTCAGAATTTTTTCCAGCTGGGACGTTATCGGCGCATATGTAGTATGTAAGTCGATATTGTTTAGTCTTTCTGTTAAGGAGTATAGGAATGAATTGAATAAGGAAGTTTAAAGGGGGAACCTTGAGGCAGAGTGTTCTCATATCGACTTGCTGGTGATAAGAAGCCGTTCGCCCTGACCTGAAAAGATCTGGAGGACAGGAAATTCATGATTAGTCGGATAAAAGGAGCATCAATGCCCCATTCCTGGAGCTGGCTCCCTATATTATTCCTGCATACTCTGTCATATGCCTTCTCTATGCCCACGGAAAGAATGTGGAGTTCCTTCCTGCTTTTGAGAGCCTTTTGCGCATTGTTCTCGAGCTCCAGAAGAAGGAAGGAAGTCCCCTGAATCTTCTGAAGCCGTGCACCGACTCTGGAAGGACGCTCTTCAGGAAGTGCGCTAGGCGAGCTCCTAGGATTTTTTCGAGAAGGCGTGACAAGCACTGTAGCAGGGAGATTGGGCGAAGATCCTTGGGGGTAATTGTTCCTGGGGAACTAGAGGTTTTCTTACGGAGCGGGACCTGAATGGCACGTGTGGAAAGATGCCATCTCTCAGGATGAGATTGTATAAGGAGAGCAATCTCTCCTTGAAGTCTAAAGGGGTTTGCTTCAACATTCCGTAAGTAATTTTGTCGTGCCCTGGAATCGATCCCTTGAACTTGCTAAGCGTTGAGCTTAGCTCGTGAAGCGATATGGAGTAGGACAGATTGATTGTGGAATCAGAGAATGTCTGATTGTCCGGGAGGGACCAGGATCGCTTTGCTGCGACAATTTCTGGGCGAAAGGTTTCATCACTGGAATAACTGGCTCAGATAATGGCCAGCTCAGAGGCAATCTCCAAGGAGTTAGAGAGGGTCCTGCGACCAACTGTTAACTTGGCAATTAGGCTGGGCTCCCTATTCCCGAAGATAGATTTGACCTTTCTCCATGCTTCGGCGAGATCAAGGGATGGATCTATTGATTTTGCGAAGTCGGCTCAAGCTTTGCGCGTCGCTTCCTTAATTTCTTTCTTGACTATTGCCGAATTCCTACGGTACATGCGCAGGTTGAGTGCCGTGGGGTGCCTCTGGAATTTCTTCCAGGCCCTATTTTTTTCTCTGGTTTTGAAGAGGATGTCGCTATTTATCCAAACAGGTTGGATGAGAGCCAGGGTTGGAGACCCGCATGCTGGCAGCAGCGGCAACTCTCACAATCCTAGTGACCTGCGCGACCTGCTTATTAATGTTTTGGGAAACGGGACGATGGAGTAGCTCTTGTTTGACCGTTTCCCCGAAGAGGGCCCAATTCGCGCCTCCTTCTGCGAACCTCCGTATCGGCTTTTAGGTAGCCTTTACTATATCGAGCATTTTCTCTGGATCTTGATTTTTAGAATTTCCTTTTGTTTCAGGAACTCGGGGCAATCGCGCGCCGAGGACTCATGCCCTACTGCGTCACAATTCACGCAGAATTTCCTGGAGCAATCAGCGGGAGGGTGCGGTTCCGGAAGTTCAAGTTCAAATCAGCCAACGATATTGGCTGTGGTTTTAGGCCTTTTTTTGCTTTCTTCCGCGGGAGTACGAAAAGGGGGGTAAGGGGATTGTCAGGTTAGTGGATCTACGGGGGACTAAGTCTTGGGGGAATTATATGTCCGTGGTATTATGTGTCAGTTGAGAGTTTTGTGTCCGTAGTAGTTATGTGTCAGTTGTAGTCGGGTGTGAAACTGTCAATGTCACAATCGCAACGTGCTAGGTGTGAATCGCTATGTGCAAAACCAGCAACGTTAGCCGCTGGAGTCACGCACCTGTCGACAGCGGAAGGGATCCTCCCGCAGGGCAGATCCCGTTGAGTCCCGCGCCGCCTCAAAAACCCGCGCGTGAAGGAGAGAGTGTCGGTACCGTACTGACGAAGAAGCTGTTTGCATTTTTCTTCCTATTATCCTTCAAGGATTGAGTCAGCAGATGTCCTTTGCTCCTAGGGTAAGCCCTAAGTCCCAAGTCTTCTCTGATGATGCGAGACATTGATCGTGTTGAAATCTTGATTTCCCGTGACATAATTTTTTGTTTTCTCAAAGGATTTCTCCTGATCCGGTTGGATACCGCTTTAATGACCTGTGGCGTCCGAATGGTTCGTGAACAGCCACTACGGTGACGGTCGTCGATTCCTCCGGTTTCTTCAAAACGTTTAATGGTCCGATATACAAACATTCTGCTAATTCCCAATGGCTCTAATAATTTAAAAATTTCGCTCTTCTTTTTATTACATTTGAAAAGAGCTATCACCGCGGTCCTATTTTCCTTATCATCCCATTCCATGTTTACTAATTGCTGTCTGACTGACAACTGACTTGGTTTTGAGAAGCAGATAGATTGTTTGATGACCTGTCAAAATTTCCGGTCATTTGATATTTCCCAATTTTTATGACTCAGTATTTTAAAAAACTGTAACAGTATTTATGGCAGGATTAGGTATAAAGAATGGTTCATGGTCAAAATGACCCCTGTCGATATTTAATTGGAAAAAAGTACAAATTGATTTATTATGAAGTTAAAGTAGAAAAATAATGAATAATTTTATCTTTAAATTCATTGAAATGATAATAATAATTATTTCACATACCAAATTAAAATTATATAAGTTATAATACTTACAGTACGGGGCCAAATTATTATAACCGCTAGGAAAAATTTAGGTTTTTTTAAGTTGCTTTAAAATTTAATGCAGAAAAAGGTGTACAATATTCAAAAAAAATTATTCAGAATGTTAATTTGATATTTTCTTTTGTAAAATTTAGCATTACAAAAAACTTAAACTTTTTATAACACTATTGATCCTCCGGGGCATACTTTCGATACAATTTTGTATGCAATCTTTGATAAGCAGAGAATCATGCCACACTTCTTTAATATTTTGGACAAGGATTTGTTTAGTAGGATTAGAGCTTTCAAAATTTTAGATTTTAGGACATTCCAAACGTTTTCTATTGGGTTAAGGTGTGGTGAATTGGGTGGCCAGGGAAGTGTGCGGATATTTTTGGAAGAAAGGAAATGTTTTACTGATTTCGCAGTGTGGCATGAAAAGATGCCTTGTATGGCAAAAAAAAAATCATTTAATACTTTTAAATACTGATTCTGATTCATTATGCCCTCTACAAAATAGAGAGGTCCAGGACCTTCTGCGCTTATTACACTCCACACCATGACTGAAGGTGGGTGTTTAACAGTTTCTTGCACGCAGGAGGGATAGAATTTTTCATTCGGACGCCGTCGCACGAATCTTGATGATTCGGTAAGGGTTTGAAGGGTCGACACCTCGCTGAAGAGAATCTGTGAGCATGTGAAAAAACAATTTGAAATATTTAGCACTGTAAATAATAGAAAAAAGAACGGAAATTGTGTTTTACTTTCTTCCAATCATCAATCGTGTAATGCTTGAACTCCTTCGCGAACTTTTGCCGTTTTTTTTCCATAAGCGCTGTTGGTTTCGGTTTTTTTGTGGGCCGACAGTATTTTAGTCCTGCCTCCGTAGCTCGTCGCTTCAGAGTTTTCGTTGAAACATTGATTTCATTCTGTGATAGAATGCTTTTTATTTCTCTTAAAGCTTGTCTATGATAAGCAGAAAGCGTGGATAATATTCTGCGATTTTTTCTTTTATTTTTACACTGCAATTTTTATTCTGCGACTTTTTCTTTTATTTTTACACTGCAATTTTTTCGTTTAGAACTGGTGTCGGGACAATCTTTCTTTAATTTTCCTGCCAATGATACAACGGTGCAGTGACTAACCCCCTCAATTCTGCCTATTTCACGCATCCCATGCCTGCTTCCTTTTATCAAGGCCAAAATGGCTGATTTTTTTTTCTGGGGTAAGGTCCTTTTTTTTACCCATTCTGAAGGAAATTGAAAAAAATCTGATCTATCACATAAAATTGCATCAAAGTCCTTAAAAAAATAGTAGTCTCAACTAATTCACAAAAAACTTTAACCAAGTTCACAAATTTAAAAAGAAAATATCATACAACCTGAGTTGCTTATTTGTACGGTATCAAACGCAAAATGGCGAGTTCCGAAGGATCACTACAAATTTCCGTGTAAATAACCAACAATTTTGCTCTATTTTTGTGTATTGGGAATGAGAACTAGCAAAAGAACAGTTATGTTAACAAATAAGCTTGAACAAAGAAGCGTATTTATTTTCTGACGACCAGAAAAGCAAAATTCAACATTTTCCCTGAGTGGTTAGTTTTTATTATTATTGTTTGTTTTAGATTTGATATTTTAACGTGAAGCATTCTTTACAAACTGTGCTATTTTTTTCTCCGTACATAGTCCACAAACGTATCTTTTGCAACTGCCATAGGTGACTTGTGTCTTATTTTTATTGCAAAGGCCTAAGGCCTGTCCACGAACATTTTTTTTACAAAGAGAGTATCGATAACTAATAAAAAAATTAAAGTTTTTTTAAAAATCAAAAATATATTATATATTTTGGTCCTTAATTCTAACAAATTATTCAAATTATTTTTTTTTTAATTTTGTCTGCTGAATTCTCGGACTTTTCTTTTTATCCCTTGCATTAAATTTTGCACTGTTTCCTTATCGATTTTTTTGCTAATTTTCATCCATTTTTCTTTGAAGTCTCTTGATATTGGTGTTTGACCTGTCTTCCGTAGCCCTGCTTTCACCAACGCCCAGTATCTTTCGATGGATCTAAGTTCAGGACAGTTTGGTGGATTACTGTCTTTACTCACAAAATCGATATTTTTTGCTTGGAACCTATTCAAAGTGTTGCGAGCATAGTTGGGCGCTCGCTAACTCGGGCCAAAATAAAACATTGCCATTATGCCGATATATGAATGGCTAAAGATGTTTTTCGAGACATTCCGTCGTATAAATTTCTGCTTTAATTGGACCTCTCGTAAAAAAACACGACTTCGTTCACCACAACCAAACCATAATTTCTTCCCCAAATTTTCAACGGAAATAAACTTGTCTTCATCTCTTACATTATCAGCATTATCCGTAGTGTAAAATTGGTTAGGAGGTAATGCGGTAAAATCCATTTTAACATTCGTTTCATTGTCCATCAAAATACACTTTTCACCAATGTTGCAAAGAAGTCCATAAAGGTTTTTTGCACGTCTTACTGCAATGTTAAACTGTAATTTAGTTCTCTCTGGCTTCTTAGTTTTCTTCCTAGCCTTCAACCCGATTCTACCCTTTGCTTTTTGCACCAAACTTTTGCTTGTTCCCTGTTTTTTAGCCAAATCTCTAACCAAAATGCCGGGACCTGCTTTGAAGGCTCGAGCAATCTTTTTTTCAATTTCTTTATTTGTTGGACATTTAGACCGACCACTTCTTGGTTTGTCACAAACTCTTTGTTTATCTAACCACCTTTTCACGACATTTCTAATCGTAACCCGATTCGATTTCACAGTTCTTGCAATGGGACAATGTTTTATTTTTACTCCGCTCGCGCAACATTTTTTTTTTCTCCATTCTTCCCTATCGGACGATATTGTTTAATAACGCGATTTAGCCAACTCACATCTGATCTTTTAAGAGCTAAACCAACTTAGAAAGTGGGGAATTCTGGAGTATCATTATTTTAGGAAAATTTGCACATTGAGTTGTAAAAAAACTTTCGTGTACAGGCCTTATTTGACATTTTTTTCTTATTCCGGAACTCTCAATTTCATTCCCCAATAACACATTCAAATTTTCTGATTTAGATGAACCTGTGTAATCAGCAGGTTCTACTGCTAACTGGAACAAATAATCCTTCCTACGTAAATTCTGTCCCTAATACAAGGGGCTTTATTTTATACGAAAAAAACCAAAACTGGTACAAATAACGAGTGTTATTTATTAACTACGTATTACAAATCTTAAATAAAAATGAAACTACTCAATATGTCCACCTTTTGCTTTTACACACTTCTTCAAGCTTGCCGGCCACTAATCTGTCTCCGCACGCACCACTTCCAGTGGTATTGAGGCTGCTGTCTTCACCAAATCAGCCTTTAATGCCTCGATGTTGCGACGAGGTTTAGAGCAGGCCTTTTCCTCTAAATAATTCCACAAGTGGGTAGACCAAAGGATTGAGGTCTGAACTTCCAGATGGCCAATCTTCAGCGGCGATAAACTCCAGCAAATTCACCTCTAACCAGCGTTGCGTGGACTTCGTTTTGTGTGCTGGCGCTGAGTCTTGGTGGAAGAACGCTGGTAAGCAAACAAAGTCTCAACTCTTATATGTGCTCCTGGTACACTTCATAGTTCCAAACAAAATAGTGAACAACCTTGCAGCGCCATCGGTTTGGATCTTTACATTGACACAAAATGCGGGCCTCATTTTTTCGTGAGCTTCATTTTTTCGTGGGCCTCATTTTTTCGTGGGTTCCACATAAAGGCAGCAAATTTTTCATATACAGAACTGCACATTATATAACAGTTGCCTTTAATACATGTGGGGGCGGGAGACAAAAGCCAGAGTTAGTTAATTCACTTTATTAAAATTATTAAAATATTAGTAATGAAGTGGTATGATTAGGAATAAAGTTAAGAAAAAATATATTGGCACGGTCAGCACAGTGAACTTCTCTCGGCGACAGCTTGGCAAAGAAGAAGGAGGACCCGCAGCACTGGACTTGAGCTAGGCTCAGCTTTTAAACGTTTTGGCCACTGGTCTATAGCGGCACGCACGGTATCCAACGAGATTTCATTTGCTGCTTTTACTAAGGATCTTTTCAGACTGTCCAAATTACGGTGGGGAGTTCTACAGGCCTTGTTCTCTAACTCTGTCCGTAAAGCATAATCCAGCGGATTTAAATCTGGGCTCCCGGATGGCCAATCTTGTGCAATAAAAGCAGGAATGTTGTTGCGTATCCACTCCTGTGTGCTCTTTGCTTTGTGAGCAGGAGCAGAATTTTGCTGGAAGACCCAATGTTGTCCACCGAAGAGAGTGTGCGATAAAGGTTTCACAACACCTTCTAGCATGTTGGTTTGATACACCACCGCACCGGTTTTGACTCCTTTTTCTTAAAAATGGAGTGTTGTGACACCTTTATGGGATACACCCCACCAAGCCATTACAGAAGCTGAATCATGGCCTCATTGCACTCTGGGAACCGTTTTTTTAGCTTCTTTTGATGATAAAGTAAAAATTTTTTCGTCGGTGAAGAGGATGTTTTCATCTTTGGTTGCGTGCTAAAGCAAGAGACCTTTGCATCTTTCCAATCTTATTTCCTTTTTACCGTGGAGTCAACATGTGGGCTGTTGACCGACGATAAGCCTTCATATGAAGATCATCTCGAATGAGTTTAGTCATCGATCTTGTGGAGATTTGCAATTCCTTCGACAAAATTTTTTGTTTGCACAGTGGATTTATACGGACGCGCTCTCGGAATTTTGATGCCACTGACTGTTTTAACAGTACGTGGACGACCGGTCCTTGCTCTATCATCTATGCCTGAGGTTTCATTTCAGTCAAAAACTATCACCAAACTGATCGGAATATTACTCCGTACAGTTCATTTGTTATAAATTGCAACATAACGGTACAATTCCAGGAAGATTTCTGAGAAAGCCCGCATTATTAATTGTGTGACCGAATTTATGGCAAGACTAGGTATATATAATTTTACAAAATAATTATTATAAAGAAAGAACATTAAAGGTTAGTCTAGAAAAATACTTCTAAAATTAGGGCTTTAATGCGACACTATGATAGACATAAGAGAAGAAAACACTTTTTGTTGAATAATTTCAAATTTATTAATAATGTGTGTACTTTCCATTAACTGTTAATAACTCATAAATTCTATCTGGTAACTTATTATATAAATTTTGATTATAATTTTGCGGAAATTTACACCACTCAGCCGATATTGCCATTTTAAGTTCATCCATTGATTGAAATGTTTTGCCATCTTTATAAAAGTTGCGGGATAATACACCCCATACATTGTCAATAATATTGAGGTCACGAGAACGCGCAGGCCACTGAAGAAGAGCTATTTTCTTTGAAGAAAACCAGTTCTTTACTATATTGGCCGCATGGACTGCGGCGTTGTCTTGTTGAAAGATCAAATGTTCGTCATCAGTGTCATCAAAGCATAAAATCTCTTCTTCCAACAGGTCATCGTAAATGCTTGCATTCATCCTAGAAGGCATAAAACACATATTGCTTCTGCCGTTGTATGATATTGCTGCCCAGATTTGTCGCTTGGGTAAAATTTTCTCTTCCTTTCGAAGATCATAATAATAATATCGAAAGCCGTCGGGACCATCCAGGTTAAATTTTTCTTCATCAGAAAACACAACATTTTTCCATTCGTTGGTCCACGACATGTGTCTCCTTGCAAAGTCTAATCTAGCCGTTACATACTTCGGTGTGAGTACAGGTTTGCGTTTCATTTTTTTTTACGTTGTAGAGTGTTACTACTTTTTAAAACCCGTTGTACAGTTCGGACACAACGTTTTGTATCCTGTAGAAAATTTCTTATCACGTGTTCACTTCGACAAATTCTCCGCCCAATTTCCCTATTGTTGCACCCTTCCTCATGCTATGCAATAATTTTCCCTTTTTTTTTCACCACTCAGCCACTTTCCTCTATCCATCTTATTAATTTGCCCTAACTTTTCACAAAATGATCAAAAAGCTTAGAAAAACAATTAATCTTGGTATTTTTACCACTAAACCGCACTAAAAAACAAATCGCTCGTATTCGAACGTAGCTTCAATTCTACTGCACCTATCACATTGACGCGGCTAAAAGTGAACTGGTGCCTTGTTTTTCTTTCATAAAAAGCAATATACAGAAGTCATTTTAAAATGGCGAACTAAAGTTTTATTACTCCACTTAAATATACTTAAAATAACAAAATTAATTAAATCTTCTAATGTTGTTCACAATTATTACAAAATAAAAATCAAAAATAGGGGCGAAATAATTATAAAGGCACAAAGATGAATTTTTTTTCTGTCAACTTTCATGAATCTTTAACTGGATTTGATCTTTCGCACACTTAGATATGTTGGAGTTTGTTATTTTGTTAACTTTTTTAACTAAATCGGATTGTTAATTTTTTGTGGAGTATACTTTTTGTTATTTGTTATTGTTTCACCAAAGGGAAAAAACAGAATTTATATTTTTTTATACAATTAGTAAAATGAAGAAAAAATCTACATTAAGTTTCTTTTTTGAATGGTTGCTATAGTTTCGCACAGCACTGTATATTTCGCCTGAAGTAATACTAAAAACTTCCAGACTCTTCAACTGCACGAAGAGCAATGATTATGCAGTGCTATCAATAATTATAGACTCAACTATTTTTTTAGGTATCTCATAAAAACAGACAAAAGATTTAAATAACTGTGTTTTTTTTTTGGATAATACGCCTTTAAGAAAATTTAGTAGGGATGAAATGGTGATCATACTCTTTTCCACAAAAAATAAAAAAATAAATCATCAAAAATTCTTTTAAATGCTGTGAAAAATTATAAACTCAATGAATGTAGTGTTTTGGTACTTTTTTATTCAATACTTAGTCCATACTTTTCCTTTATTTTTTATTACATCTAATAATCAACTCGGAACGCTATTTATAAGGCTATTTAAAACTCCATCAGAAGTTTCGTTCCTTATTCTTCCCTTTAGCTCTGCAACATTTTCAATTGACTGGAAAATAATGTTTTCGTCTTCCGTCAATGTCATAAAAGGTAGTAGATGTTTTCTAGCAATTCCTGATAAGCGACAGCATTCATTCTACCATTGACGAAGGCTATTTCGCTGCTAGCATTTTTTTAAAGCTGCCCAAATCAAAGCAGATTCACCTTCCTGTGCTCTTCGTGACACGATTCTTCTTTCCTTCCGTAAATCATGCCAATAGTAATTAAATCCATCAGGTCCATCGAGATTGAACTTCTTCTTGTCGCTGAAGGTGACATGTTCACAAATGTTTTCCTTTTGGACGTAATTTTCGGCGAATTTAAGCCTTGCCTCGATGTGATATTGCGTCAATTTGGGTTTTTGTAAATATTTTTGATATTTAAAGCTTTTGGAGGCTGCGGTCCACTTTCTAGCTAAACTAGGGTCACATTGCAAGTTCAATCGTCTAACAATTTTCGATGATGAAGCTCTTGTGTTCGATGGTCTTTAAAAACTGCGCGTTTTACATTAGGCGAATATTTTGGAGGGCGTCCAGATGACTTTTTTTCCCATAATTCTCGATTCCAAGCTTCAAAAAATTTCTTACTACACTCTGCGAACTCTTAATTTCCTTCGCGATTTCTGTCTGAATTTTTCCCCAGTTCCTTAAATCAATAATTCTTTGTTTTTCAATATCACTCAATTTTTTACCGTGCGCCATTTTAGAAGTGGACAAAATACTTCAACTCTAAAAAAAAAACACTTCCGCGATTTCAAATAATTAAAATTCAACATAAAAACTCAAATCATCGTCAGAAATTCTCTTAGCAAAGATCGAACAGCAAGTGAGTTTGTAATTGTTCACAGCTGCACAACGCCGCTTTTGGGATTCTTACCTTGTACTTAGCGTGGTTGAAAGAAAGAGAAGGGTAGATAATTGAAAAGGTTTTCTGGGATTTCCCAATGTTGGAAATGGGAATAAATTGTGTCAGAAGTGACAACACAGAAAAATTCGTTTATCACAATCTTTATTCAAAATGAGGAAGAACAGATCCTTGCTCAATGAGAGTTGTCACGAGACTACTTAAAGCTTAAATTTAAACTTAGACTATATACTAGATTATAAACAAAAGAATCGTCTGCAGTCTGCAGGCCACGTGACCTAATACCTAGATTTTATGGGTTGCAATAAAATATTTTTCCCTGGGAAAAACCTGCGTTTTATGTGTTCATCTGTTTAGGCTTATTCTTTACTTAAATTTAAATCCTTGCATGCCTACCAAAATAGAAAATATAAAAACTTCAATAATTTATTTTTGCGATCCCCAACACCCAAATTACATGTTCAGGCATACAAATTCATTTCCTAGAAATGTTTTGAAAAAAATGTGGAAAAATGTTTGAGTCTGTAATTATTCACAGCACTGTATGCGTGTCTAACAATTTAACATTCATCAGTGGAGTAACGATCCTGATCTTGGCTACACCGTATTTAGCGTTTCGAACAAAATAGCAAAATGCTTGTGCCTTTATAACTATTTCGGTGGGTGTATATCCGACCCAAATCATTACAGAACCGCCTACGTAATTCCTGCTTATGCGGACTTCTTTTTCGCGGCGTAAATCGTGCCAATATGATTGGAAGCCATCTGGTCCGTCTAGATTAAACTTTCTTTCATCACAAAATACGACGTCTTCCCATTCTTTGGTCTAGCTTACATATTTTTGTGCAAAGTTAAGTCTAGCCGTTTTGTGTTGAGAAGTTAAGGGAAGTTTCTTAACTTTTTCATAAAAGTCATGTTCGGATTTCCACGTAAAATTTGACGGACGCGTCTTGCCGTAACGGAAGGGTTAATTCTTTCACAATTTGTGAAGAAAAGAGCTTCTTCTCGCTTGCTTTTCGGATGATTTGTCGATTTTGGCGAGAAGTTTCTTATTCCGTGCGTAATCTGCATTCTTTCCATATTGTTCACCTAAATTCTCGAAATTGTCCACTACAGTTGGCGATATACCAATTTTGGTTGCAATAGCACGATTGGACAGTCCTACATCCTTGTATGCAAGAATTGTCGCCTTTTCTTCTTCGGAAAGTAGTTTTCCGCATGGCATCATAATTTTTGAAAAGAGTATCACAAATTTAATTAACAACAATTCTTGCAATTTATGTAATTTTAATCAAAATTACATAATTTGAACCAAAACAAATAACAATTCACTTTAAAAGCTTCGCTGCCTTTATCTGAATTTCCACCTAATTACTCACATATGTACACAGTACGTTACCCGAATCATCACTGAGGTGGGCCATGGCTAGAGTATGCGCGATATTGGAATTGAAATTGGTTACTTTTTGAATTTTAATTTTTTTTTTTATATATAATAGCAGTGCCCGGGTGATTGCATTCGATAAAAGACCTGTAACCCTAGACATGTATTTTTTTTCCCTCCAGTAAATGTGTTTCATTGATTAGAAGAAGATCCGGGGAATATTCATCCGCCAGATCTCTCAATGAACACATTCTTGGTCTTGAAATAATGGAATTTACATTCAATGTAGTGATTTTAAAACGGTTATTCTGTGTGTTCATGATTTAGTATGTTTTTATGAGGTAGAAGATCTCTGATGTAAACTTTAGTCAGGTTTTTTAGGTTTAAAATGCTTAAATTATCCTAGTACTTATGTGTTGGCAGTCATGCAGGCTCAGTTTTAACATGAAGGCGAGATAACACATTCTTTTATCTAATAGTGTTGGAGCAGTATTGATTGTGGGCAGGAATTCCGCAATTTTCTGGCTCAATGCTGCAATACTGATACCAAAGAGGCTGTCACAGGTCCCAATGAAGTTATTGTTGTCGATTAGCGGGATATTATTATTATTTACTGCCGATTGAATGGAACCCCTGTTAAGGCAGTTTTTAAAGATTGGGGTCGTAGGACTGATATTCTGAGTTTGATTTATTGAGTTACCCCTGATCTGTTGGTTAACCCTGTTACCTATATCCTGGTTTGGATTCCGGGTTCTTCCCCTTCCAACAGCCACGTTTGCAAAAGATACATTAGGTTGGTTCTCCGCTGCCGTTAGGTTGTTTAGGAATTCCATTCTTCTCTGCTGCTTTTCGACTTTTTTTTTTCTCTTTTCTCATGAGGATGTTGTTGATGAACTTCGCTGCCTTTATCTGAATTTCCACCTAATTACTCACTTATATTTCGCATCAGACTAACAACTGTACAGAAAAATTTACAAGTGCAATTGATAATCATGAATGAACCTGTTTTTGCTTATCTAGACTAATTGTAAGACTTTTGTCTGTAGTTTTAGGGAGAACTGATTTGCAGTTAAATGTAAATTTAGAGACAGACTTCAATTTTTCGTCTGCCTTTATGTGAATTTCCACCACTGTATGCGAATTGAATTACTACACTTTTCATTTAATTTTTCCATTTTCCTTATATAAAGAATGGTCCAGAAGAAATTGACTCATTTATTTTTGTTTGTAGTAAAAAAAGTCAGTTGTCACTTAAGCTTTAAAATATAAAAGTGTTGTTCTATAAATTATGTACTGCCAAAGCAATTTTTAACTGTTAACTGAAGCCCATTAGATTTAGAACAGTTATATTAGCTACATATCTATACGGCCTTTTCCATTTATTTTTGAAATCGTTCTCATGTTTGGCAGATTTCTTTGTTTTCTTGAGCTCCTTTCTCATTAATGCCCAATACCTCTCTAGTGGACGAAGTTTGGGGCGTTATTGGTTCTGTACCATTCCATCGTTGATTTTGCGTACTGACTGGTAGCCAAATCTAGTCAGAAAACAGCACACTCTCCATGTTGTCGAATAAAGGCACTCATTAATGTAAACATCTGAAATTATTGCCGCTTCGACGATTAATTCACTGCTTCGTAAACCACAAGAAGAGATCGCCTGCCAAATCATTTACTTCTTGGGAAATTTTGTTATTATTCCTTTTGTTCAAAATTTTCTGTGTACTCCGATTCGACTTTTTGCAGTAAAATATTCGTCGTCTGGTATTTGGGAAAATTCTACCTTGCAATTGGTTTTGTCATCCATAACGACACAATCGTATTTCGTCAGGTACTTTTTATAAAGTTCCCTCGCTCGTCTTCTTCCTTCCTCAGACTGATGTTTCTGCCAATGTCGCCATATCTCTTTTAGAAGTTCTCGGTTTCCGCGAATAAGTACATACATTTCATCTGGTTTATGGCGTCTGGACATGAAGGACTTGGATTTCTACTTGACCCTCGCTTCCTTTTTATGCACTTGTTCCAATATATCAGTCTTCGGTCCTCGGCGTTCTGGTAAGAAAATTTGCAATTTTTATTAATTATGGAACCTAGCTGTCCCACATTTAAAATAATGTTTAGAAATGTATCAATGAAATAATTTTTCCCACTACTCAGTGGATCTATCAGGCAAAAGGTGTTCCTATTAACTACGTTTACAAGATTATTAAGAAATTCACATAAGTTTTCAACATCATTATCTAACTGATATAAAAGTAAATCCTTAATAATTTCAGTGGAAAAGCCAATGTTGAAATAATACTCTATAAAGGCTTTATAGCCGCAGCTGAAATACAAAGTTAAATTTAGGTCCATATAAAATTCCTGATACCTTCTTTAAATTAAAATAACATGTCGTGTTCCACCTTTTCGGCAATTTTTGCATAGTAGCTCCCCTTTTTTTGAGATCTTGCATTGCCGTACTCATTAGCTGGTTCCAAATCCAAATGGTTCTGATTGGAAGTGACGCCCATCTCCGCCACTTTGCTGCCGTCCCAATAATTCTTGGGCCCGTTTAGCTTGCATTTTTTTCCATAGTAGAGCCTCGCCACTAACCGGTAGTCCTTGTAGTTGCCCGTCAAGCTAAATCTTTGATTGATTCTCCCACTTCTCGTATAAGAAGTGTAAGAGTATGTTACGGATGTGTCTCAGGTCCGCATGTCGAGGCTGTCGAAGATACTTTCGAAGCGTGGGGTGCTCCCGAAAACTGCATCTGCACTGCCGGTTGGATCACTTGCACAAGTGGCCGATGTGTATGTGTGTTTTTTTTTTTCTTCAAAGGTGGTATGAAAGTATCCTGAACACTATTTTTAAATTGAAACTTAAACAAAGTTTCACTTCACGCTTTCAAATCGCAACGCTTCGAATAGTCGGCTAAAATGCGCTTTTATACTAAAAGTTCATCTTTAAAAAGCAAATACTGCAAATATTCATAAGAGTTGCTGCAGCCTGATAAGCCGCTGCCGCTGATTAAATTCGAAAATCCTACAAGTCTTTCGCGATTTCTTAAAATTTAATTGTTGGATTGATGGTCGAATTCCGCTTCACGTATTTCTTCGCTTTGAGACAATTCAACCCTTTGGCTTCCAATACACGAAATGGTTCATATGAGCTCAAAATTCAGTATTTACAGATTTCACACCTGACACTTTAGTAGCTCGCTCTCTTCTTCCGAAGTCGTCGAGTTAAACAGAAGTGATTTTTCCGAGTGGCTCAATTGCTATCCTTAACCTAGAAAATGGCGTGTTCGGTAAAGAGTTTCTGACATAAATAAATATTAATCCATAGAGACTTGTTCTGCTAGTTGCCTTTATCCTCTACACGGTTTAATTGATTTGCATGTGGGATTAGTGTCCCCAAAGATTTTTCTAATTACTTTCAGACGGAATCATATGGAATTTCGCCTAATTTTTTGTTGAAACTGGTTTTATAATAAATGATGTTGTGAAAACTTCTCCGAGGGCAGCCTGTCCTGACGATGTGCGACCGGCGAGAGCTTGTAGGCCAGCTTGCGGTAGCGTGGGGGGTAGGATCACTAGGGAAAAGCGGACAGGACGTTTTCTGGGAGAATCGCGGTTCCACCCGTGACGCCGGGATCCCAGGTCTCAGTAGGCCCCCCTTTTTTTTATAGCTACCTCTCATTACCCCTTGATCTCCCCCTTGCAATTAAAATCTCTGGGGGAGATCCCTTTCCGGTTGTGGACCTCTCAGGGGGGAGATGAGACAGGGGAGCACCAAAACAACTTATACTACGTCAAAATCATTTTTTCCCTTCTTTCCCATTAATCTAAAGTACGATTTTTCTTCCTTTACAAGGGGAATGAGAAGGAAGTAAGATAAAAAAAAAAAGAAGGAAACAGCCAACCTTACACAACGACATGACATAAAGAAAATTACTGTGGGGCCCCTCTGCTGCTGCTGTGCCGCTGTCGCCTGGCTCACCCGTTTTTTTTTTTTTTTTTTTTTGTTATAGTTTCTTATTAGTTTTCTTTCCTTTTCCTTTCTTTTACTATAAGTTAAATTTCTACATGTTAGAGACTTTAAAAAAATAAAACACAAGATTTACCTTTGGAGCCAAAATGAAGACTTAGACTAATTACTCCTAATTACATTTATTTATAATATTTGCTCGAGGTCACATCTCTTACGTGTAGGTGTGCAAGCCAGCGGTTTCCAGGTGTCATTTGCTTGAGGTCAGATTCCTCAGGTGTAGAGGCGTAAGTCAGTGGTTCCCATGGTTCTACAGGTGAACGGTGAAGTATTACATTAGTTTTACGGTGGATTATGAATTTTATAACAGCAACAGCAATTAGGGAGATGATTACCATTGTTGTTAGGCTCAAATTGATAAATTGGCCTATTCGATTTTCCTGCTCGATCAGTTTTATATTTCCAGTGTTGTTTAGGTGTAGCTCTTTCATAGTTTGGAGTGTTAGGACTTCTTCAAAGATTCTGATGCTGGAATCAGGTTGGACAATTGGGGCAGTGGTTTTATCCCGGAAAGTTCGTTAGAGGTATAAACTTGGTGGTTGGTAACTATTGTTGCATTACGGTGTTGGATAATAAATGTTCCTGTTAAGTTCATGGGTTCATTGTCGATCAAGATGGTTCCGTTGAATTGATTAAGCAGGAAGGTTCCGGGGAAGATCTCTTCGATAGTGGGAATGTGGTATTTATCTATTTCGGTGTAGTTGGAAGATCGACTTCGGAGCAAGTTAGGGATACATTTTGTTTTGGTTAAATCTACAATTTGCTTTTTGTTACATATTATTAGACAGACAATTTGTTTTTATTCCGTATATTTTCTTTTCGCATTGTAAGATATTTTCACATGGTATTTTAACTATAAATTTTTTTTTTTATTGGCTTTACTAATACTGTCTTACATGTTTCCATTTTTGTATCAGGGATACTAATAATATAGAGTAAAGTGGTATTGCTTGATGCAATTTTTATTTCAGCGAAGTCCATTGCTTTTTCTATGTTTAGATATGATACATTATTTTTGTCAAAAAGCTCTTGGATAACATTTACTTCATTATTGGATAAAATAAAAGAATTTACAACACCTGCCTTTGCCCAATGTAAGGCGTGATCTACATTTAGTATTTCTTCTTTGATAAGATCTAATTTGTATTTAATATTTGTTACAATTCCATTTATAATTTGTTCATTTGTATTGTACATGGTAAGTATTTTATTTGTGATATTAGTTAGATCATTAATTTTATTTATGGTTGATTTATTGATTACGACTTGTTTATTGTTTGTTTGTAAGACATCGTTTATTTTGGCTTTTAGAATTATGAAGTCGTCATGATCTGGATTACCTGCTAACCATTTCCATGCGCTTCTAAAAAAATTGAGTGATCTCTTGGATCTTGTTCTAGGTTTTATTTAGTTGATTAAGAAGGGATTTAGTTTTTATGATTTCGTGGGAAAGGAAAGGATACATGGGGTGGCTTGAGTCGACATCTTGTTCTATTGTTAGTTCCAGTTGGTTAATGGCTTTTCCGTAGTTTTAGTGTACTTATTTGCAATTTTGCCGTTCCTGTAGTCATCGTTATTATTTTTGAATTGGAGTAGTCCAAAATCTGCAGCTCTGCGTAGCAGCAGGCGACAAATAGCAAAACTATTTGAAGTCTGGATGGCATCCCGTGTAGAGTGGCTGCTAAAACTTTTAGCTCCTGTTCTTCCGTATTGACCGGCTACTAGGGGGCCTTATTTCCTCTCGCGGTGGTGATTCAGGACACAGGTGGATAATTTTCGGTTGGTGGTGCTGCTTGAGGATCTAGGTGTTCAGTTGGTGGTGCTGCTTGAGGATCTAGTTGTTCGGTTGGTGGTGGTGCTTGAGGACCTAGTTCGTTCCTTCACTTCACTATCACGGTTGTTGGCACTGTTTCAGTACTGATTTAACTCGAACTAATTTGATTTAAATTTAGAACCGCACTACGTGAATTTAATTGAACTTTACCGAACTTTTAAAAAAAACCGAATTTTGTATTTTACTGAACTTATTATCACTTGGTCCCTGCTCGGGCGCCAGTTAAATTTCTACATGTTAGAAATTTTTAAAAAATAAAACAAGTTTTACCTTTGAAGCCAAAATCAAGACTTAGACTAATTACTCCTAATTACATTTATTTACAATATTTGCTCGAGGTCACATCTCTCACGTGTAGGTGTGCAAGCCAGCGGTTCCCAAGCATTTCCAGGTGTCATTTGATTGCGGTCAGATCCCTCGGGTGTAGACGCTTGAGTCAGCGGTTCCCATGATTCTACAGGTGAACGGTGAAGTATTACATTACGCTGAATTGTGGAAAGTGCAATTTCACTAATCTTTGGCGTGGAAATGTGCATGATTTTCGGATGTTAACTTTTGTTACCTTAACTTATATTATGTATTTTTTTTCTTTTTTTTCACTTTTTGCCTTGCGTTATTTTTTTGTTTGTTGGATTTTTCACGACGTCCACCCCTTCTTTTCTCTTTTCTTTTTTGTTCTTGGTTTCACAATTTTCACGTTTTTTTTTGTTTTGTTGTTTTTGTTCCACAATTTTCACTTTTTTATTGTTAGTTTTTTTTGTTTTTGGCTTTCACATTTTTCACTTTTCCGTGTTATTTTTCTTGCACCCCTTTTTCTTTCTTTTTTTGTGGTTTTTGATTTTAAGGTAAATCTTTTTCTTCTTCTTTTTTCTTTGACTCTTCCAAGAAAAAATTCCCAACTACTCTCATGCCAAGAAAATTGACCGAATCCTCCAATTGCTTCCTCCGACTGCTCAAGCAAAATCACCGAATCTCTCCGAACCTCCTCTGTTTCTCCCGTTTCGCGATTCTAGTACTTTCCTCGCCTGCTATCCCGATCACGCCACCTCGCCCCGAGGTGACCCCGCGCGCACCGTCCATGCCTTCAAGCTGACCTACGACCGCAGGCCTTGCCCTCCGGCCTGATGGAACCAGCAACAGCCCGTTGGTCACGTAGGCTGATAACTCTTGCTCTCGCGCGCCCTGTTCCAGAATCCACACATTGCGCGGTCCGCTTTACGGACCAGATAGCCCGAGGCCTTCAGGCAAAGTTTACGTTACAAGTCTCCGCGATTTGCTGTCTCGGGCTCAACCATAACACTGTACAAAAAGCTGTCAGCGTTGGTCCGCAAAAATTCTCACATTCGAGGGTGCCATCTTGCTCCTTGGCGTGTGCCGGCAGCTCGTGCGAGGTCCCTTTCGTAGAATTGCGTGTCAAGTGCCTCGCAGACTTTATTATTTAGAAGGCTTGCTAGAACTAATTAACATGATTTTGGAGAGGTGACTTGTTACTTCGGTTCGACTTCGTGGGAGTTCTAGTTTTTCTTGGAATTTGCTTATACGGTGGCAGATCACTGCAGGTCGCCGTGTCGCGGTTCGATTTCTTCAGAGCGCTGAACGGTTCGATTTCTTCAAAGCTCTGAACGGTTCGATTTCTTCAGAACGCTGAATTAACGTCTGATGCAACGGAAATGCACCTGTCGCGGAATTATTGGAATTCCGAAATTAGATAATGATATTAAGAGGATAGGCTTATTAAAATTGTAAATAAAATACGTTGAATAAAGTTAAATTCCATTTATTTCTTTGTTTTATTTTCTTCATACACAATTATATTTTTTAAACCAATAACATGTAGCTAATGGATGTGGTTTCTTTTTATATTGTTTTAACCTTGGAAAAGGTCGCCAATGATGTCAATACATTCTCGTTCTGAACGCAGCATCATTAGGAAAAATATCATTATGTGATAATATAATAACCGGTCTTCTAGTGATGACAGCATCCGCTTGGTATTTCACTTAAGCGTTGACTGTATCCCCACCTAAAATCATTTTTAACACGTTAACACCGGCGTGTATCGCCGGTGGCTCACGCGATAATGGTCCATCTGGCGGCGTGTACTACCGGTGGCTCACATAAGCTATAGTTTTGTAACATAGTTTTATTAGATGAAAAGAACTTTATGTGGTTAAAAATAATTTTTTTATTGAAATTTTATAGGTAGGCTATAATAGACTTAATGTATTTACATATTTATTTGTTCTTGTGGGTTTTTTTTAAAAACATTTTAGACATAGTGGTGGCTCACCTTCGCAAAATCGACAAAACGTTGTAACCATTTCAATTTTTTTGCAGCAATAGTTTTACCTCGTCGAGCAGATAAGGATTTATAACATTAACGGCATCGTTTCCGCGACTTTCTTACAGTTTCAGGATACTTCTGAAGAAAATATGTAGTTTTTCTTTTAGGCGTTTGTGGTTCTGTAGGCATTTCATCCAGGAGCCGATCAATAATATTTTCTCTAAATTGTAAAATATTAAAATGCTTGGTACCCCACCTTTAATGACTATACCATGCATTTACAATTGATGTTGCGTAAATCAACTCTATGATAATTTTTCTGTACCACTTAAAGGTTTTGCGAAGAAATTGTAATATGATGCCACCTTTTTTCGCATTATTGTAGTCGCAAATAGCATCAGGTTTTAGTTTACCACTTGTTCCTTCTATAATAGTACAAGTATGATTGTTGCAAGTAGTTAACATGCAAACTGACCTTTTATCTGTCCATTTACAAATTTTAATTCCTTTAGGATTTTCAACACTCACAATGTCACAACGTCATGTGCATGTCCTTTCGTGGAGTTACATTCTTTCCAGTATAAACTTCAACTTATAGGTGTAGCCTCCAGTCAAACACAATTTGCATAATTTAATACCATGCCGTTTACCTGGAATGTATTGGCGAAAAATGAGTCGCCCTCGTCATAAAACCATGCTTTCATCTATTACAATATTTTTTTTCCAGGTTTCACTGCGTTTTTGAATGGATCAACGATTATTTTCACAATGTTACGAATTTTGTCCGACCGATCGTCAATTATAGCTGTTTTATTATCAGAAAAGTGAAAATATTTTAGTAGAGACAAAAAACGATCACGTCTCATAACCTTTTTTTATATGTGCGTTTGAATACATCGTATTTTTCGACCAATATAACCTAATTTCTGGCAACCGCACTTGACCTATAATAATGAGAATGCCAATACCAACCAACTTTTTAATTTTTCCTATCGCAACAGGTATCCAAGATTGTTGATATTTTCTGGTGGTGGATGAAGAACTATTTTCAACATCAACGTATAGAATTGTAGAAATGTGTACCCTGTGTTCGAGTTAGCAAGTACATATATTCTTATACTCCACTTTGTTGGGTTTTTTGAGATTGTAGGTAATAAAACCTACTCTCCCTTTAAATTTCACGACAGAGTCATCAACGCAAATATCTTTATGCGGTACAAAATACTGTAGGAATTTTGAGTCAATATATTCTAGAAAATTGTTGACTTTTTGAATACGAGTCTTAATGTTTTGATTATCGGGGAGGTTTTCTTTTAAGTGGAGCATCCAAAATATTTGCAAAAATCTATTTCTCGAAAATGTATTTTGAAAAAATGGTATCTTACTATTGTTCCTGGCTGACCAATATTCTTTTATGTTGGCTAAAGGCATTGTTCCTATATTGAAAGTTACTCCAAGAAAGGCCAAAAATTCTTTACGTTCTACATCCTTCCATGTTTTCCAAATTGATTCCTTTGACAAAGGTTCCAAGGCTTTTATTTTCTGCTTAGAATAATTGTTTGTCCTCTTTATTATACTATCTACCAATTCGTCTGTGAAAAACAGCTTGAAGAACTCTGACGGCTCTTTAATGTGAATTGGAACTTGTGGATTTGGGGCCTTTGAAAAAGTATTGAATGGTATCCGAGGTGGAATGTCATCAACTTCTGTAACATCTTTCCATTCGGTACTCTCATCAGCAGTATCATATTCATTTTCTCCATCCTCACTGTAACTTATATTTGGTATTCTTCTTCTCTTTCTAGAAAGTACTTCGCTATCACTACTATTGTCACTATCATTATAGCCTAAAAACGTAATGCATCTCCGATTTTCATCTTCATCAATAGAAATACCGAATTCAATCTCGTCGTCACTACTGCTAATATCATTGAAATTATTGTTATCATCGTGTATTATTCTTTCAGAGTTTCCGGCCATATTTTACGGTTTTAAACAAAAAAATATGTATATATATAATAAACTAAACTGTGTAAAATAACTTTTGCAACGCGAACGCTCTCTTGAAAAATCAAAACAAGACTGAATTTCCATGCAAATAACAAAATAGATAACAAGCAGAAACAAATTCACAAATAGGGCATGGCATAATACTTAACGCGTTACTAGTAAATATAACAACAATAACAATAATAAAAATAATAAAATGTTTATTGCCGCCATATGCGCGGGATTGGACCCAGTAAGTAAAAGTGCCATGCCGCTTATATGGCGGCATTGGTCTGTTAAGGATTAACACTAGCTGTACGGACGTTTTACTACGGACACGCGTCAATTTGACACATGAACGAAAACATACATTATTTCCTTAAAAAAAAAAAACAATTTAGAAAGCAATATAATTATACACTAAAAAATTAAAAATGGAAATATCAGATATATATCCTCCTGAGACCCAAGACTAAAGTATATAACCCACATTTATCATTGCTACTTTTTAAAGATTGGTTCCACTCGTTGTTACTCAAACACAAGGAAAAAAAATCCTCCCCCTCCCCAATTGATAAAAGAGATGGTATCACAGGTGATACCTTGGGTCTGCTTTAGTTTAAAACAAAATTACTGCTCGCATTATTTTTAATTTCAATTTACATCGAAGAATGACAAAAAAAATTGAAAACTTTATGCTAAAAAGCTACTTGGTTACCGTCAATTTTCACGACTGCATTTTCACAACAGACGTTTTCGCCACAATCACTTTCACGACAAATTGGTTTGCTGTCTAACCACTTTACGACAGCCATCTTGTTGTCACCCCTTACAACGCAATCGAAAGTGCCTCTTCCAGCTTTTTGTAACATGGCATCGGTCTTGAATAATACGCGCTTATTTTTTTTCTTTGCATGTGGCCGTTGATATTCAGGCACTCGATTTTTCATTAACGTTCCAGTTGCCTTGAATCCTCT
>MNCL01000424.1:0-26580 GCA_001932985.1 Proctacanthus coquilletti
TGCTTTAATTCGAGAAAGCCATTGGCACCATGTGCTTTCATTTCGAGGTTCTGACGCTTCGGACAAAAACTATGCTCTTGGGCAAAGCGGGTAGGAGACTACGTGCTCCGACAGAGTTTCTTACTCCTGTGATATGTGTCAGGAATAGGCTTTTGTGTTATAATTTAACATTAAGTTAACTACTTTAACGGCAGTGATACTACAGAAAGACTTGATACTGATTACAATCACATTATCGCAAAAGTAGATTTAGTATAATTGATCTTGGAAAATGAAGCCTTAGACTGAATTTTGTGATTGTGATTGTAATGGAAAACCAGAACAGCTAATATAAGTTCAAATTGTTTGATGAATGATATTTCAAATTAATTAATCTCATTAATTTAGCCTTTACCCAATATTTCTACCCGTTTTAGGCAAACGCTTAGCTACTTTATACTCGTATTAACAAGAAATCGAATAGAATTCGTTTTATTTAAAAAACAAGTTTCTTGTTGTAAAATAAATAAAATTTTGATTGGCCCAGAATGTACGTCTCGTGTTA
This sequence comes from Proctacanthus coquilletti, assembly GCA_001932985.1. NCBI lineage: Eukaryota > Metazoa > Arthropoda > Insecta > Diptera > Asilidae > Proctacanthus > Proctacanthus coquilletti. The sequence goes on from MNCL01000424.1 coordinate 545, forward strand.
TAGAAGGTCCATTGCACTTAGTTTGAACCAGAAATGAATTATTCAGAAATATAAAGAATTAATTTACCAGAATCAGATATTCTGATAGAAATGTAAGCAGATCTAGGGAAGCTTCTAAATATTTTGTCTTTTGATTTTAGGTCTTAGAAAATTCGGTAATTTAGGTTTAGATTAGCAAAAAAAATTTCCTAAATGTATGGTTTGTCTTCTTATTTTCTTTAAATTGATGGCTAATTTACCGGTAGGAGGTTGGATGCTTTTTGTGGTTAAATAGATGAAATATTTCCAGACGAATTTATTCTACGTTGAATTCTTGGGCTCTCTATTTTCCAAATCATTTTCTCTTCTAGTTACCATATTTTGAAGTTCGGAACTTAAGGACTGTATGTTTTTTCGTCTTCACACATTGACTCAAGATCAAGAAGTCTGTGTAAGGCCGACTTAGTTCCGTCTAACTTGCAAATTACGAAAGTCTTAATTCGGATCCAAATAGGAATTTTAAGCCTTAGTATGCTCAGTTTAGGTGAAGTACTGCATTTGATGATTTTATAATATCTTTAATATTGTGCTGATTGATTGTCATTTATTTATTCATTTTTACTCCGGTTGTATATTATTATTAATGTCCAGTATTTACCACTCTCTATGATCCAAAATATATTTTTCAACTAGCATTAAAGAAGGCAGTCAAAAATGTAATTAGAAATAAAATTATTGGTTTGAGCTCAAGTATTAGTTCTCATCCTATTTTTAATATTTTGAAAATAGGCTGTCCTTCACAGCACACGTTATCGATACAATCCGGGATAATCAACGGAAGTGAATAGAATCCGAACCTTTGAATGTTACATTTTCTCTGCAATATTAGAAACATCTTTTATTTATTTTGATTGATATATCTAAACTAATTTTATATTATTCTGTAATTTTCAAACATGTGGTTCCGACTCATCCCAAATTGTAGCAAAATTGAATAATTCGAAATCGAGTGGTAATTTCACCTCTTAAAACGTGGTATTTGTGCGTAAGTAAGAATTCTACAAAATCAATTTTCTTTTGCTGTATTTAAAAATCGAAAGCAGTAAAAAATGTTGCGTAAATCATTCTTCATGTTACATTTTATGTGAACACAGGTGAGAACATATAATCGACTTATTTTTGTTCACTTTGAAGATTTAGGGGTACTCCTCACGTATACTCCGGGGTAAAAACAATGCCTTGCAATTTTGCTCACCTTTCCACATTTCCTTTATTTCATTGAAGGTTTTATATTTAGAGCATCAGAATGTATTGTGCCCAATGTGTGAAAATTGTAAATCGGAATTTAGAGAATATGCTTAGAACTTTCACCAATTTGTGGAATTAGAACACAGACCAGTTTTAACCGTCGCCGTAGTCTGGCTTCTTTTTGGCTCCTATGATCAAAGTAAATCTTACAACAAACATAATATTGATTGAAAGTACCTCCGTGAGAGTTCTTCTTTTGCACGGTAAACTCATTTTAAATTGTATTAAAAATTAGGGAAGATTCGTGGAAAGGAACGTACCATTCATTGTGTAGTAATTTAAGAATGAAATCATTTTATGATCTGCTAGAACAGTATATCCAAGAAAAGTATATTCTAAATAGAAAGCATTGTTGTGTAATTAGTAAGACAGGTATGCATACGTGCCTGTGTTAATAATAACCACTTTTGAATTTGGAATGTTATAATCTTTGTTATATTTGAATTTTACTCTTCCCTGTTAGTTATAGATCATATAGAAAAAGTGTCAAACATTTTGAACTGGTAAGACTATCCCGTAGCGATAGGATAAATGTAAAGAAATTTAGAAATCTTAACTAATCTTTACATTAAAGATGTTTTCTAAAACGTGAAGTGAGTTTTCCAATTCGTCCTTTGATTAAAAGTATTGATGGTTCAAAAGTAACATACCATCAAAAGTATAGTAATGAACTTTAGTGGATTTATATTGTGCATTATTGCACTTTTTTAATATGTGAAAATGTACAAAGAATTTTAAAGTTTTCATATATTTATTATACAAAATGACTTGTTAAAAAAATTAGTTCAGTAGACTTGTGTTTTAGCACAATGAGGATGAATTTGACGGCGTTTATAAGGGAAAAAGGAGTAAGGAGGAAATTACATGATATGATAATTTTGAATTTGAAGAAAATGAAATAATTAAATATGAGGTTATTAATTCAGCTTTACTCAAAATTCCCGGTGAAATTTTTTCGAGCTGCTGCAAGATATATAGTCAAAATTAAAGCCAGCTAGTAATCAGCTCAACATCCATACAAGGTATTATTAAATTAGAAGTGTCTTAAGATTATTAGTTCAAGTTTTAATATTTAATAAGTGTTGAAAGAGATCTTAATCCTAGTCGTTGATACTTCCGGAAGTGATTTAGTGCCTAGAATGGATTGATTTTAATTATAATAAAGTAGATAAAAATTAAGTACTTCCAGTGATTATCGAAGTTATTCGATTGCAATCATATCTCGTGTTCGATTGACTTAAAATCTGTGGGAGCCTAAATTGCCAACAAATATCAGTTAATTTTTAATATAAATAATTGGTAAAAATATTATAAAACAAGTAAAATAATTTCGTTTGAAGACTAGGAAACCGACTAAGTGACTTAATTAGCTGTCTCGAAATATGTTTCTTTCAATAAAAGGGATTTATTATGATGGTTCGTAATATTTCTATATTTATTATAAGAGAAAATTAAAAGCTTATTGTTTTTGCATATTAAATAAGAAATAGAAATATTTATTTGATTAATAAATGTTTTATTTTTTAATATCTTGAGATAATGTGAGTATAAGTTGTGCAGATTGATTTTACATTCCTTTCCAACGCTCGTTTGATAGGAATCTTGATTTAAAAATCTCAAGATACATGCTAATTTAATAATACTTAGTACGGATATTAAATTAAAATCGGTTCTAGATCTTGTAACAGTGAAGGTTTGAAACTATTTAAATAACCACATATCAAATTATTTCATTCTTATCAAATTTAAAATTACCAGAAGTTGTCCAGCACAAGATTTGCGTTCAAAAAATTCGATTTTTTTAATATATCAATTTTCGATAGACCTACAGTCGAAGAATTTTCCTGAAATATTAAGTTGCAGGTTTGTATGAAACTTTGAAATTAAAGAATGTGCGATCTAAGCCACTGAAATTTGCCTACGTACATACGAGCATATTACGCTTTTATAGAAATTATTGTTTTATAAAATAAAGGATACGGTATCTCAAAACCAATTCAGTGATTTTAAGAGGAAAATCTTATTTTTTCGTAATTACAAAACCCCAAACCAAAATCAGAACGATCTTAAATAAAATAATTATTTTCTCTAGTTTGGCTAAATTGGCTTTTTCAAAATTCGTAATTTTTTAAATGTAATTGGTTGTATTTTGTTGATTTTGCCATGGGTTACTTTAATTATAAACAATTTTGACTTCAGATAATCAGAGTAGAGCAATCATGACACGATCATTCGTTGTACAATTGACTTGACTTCGCGCTAAGTGTTACTACTTTTGTTCTTATAAATAATTTAAATTAAAAGTTACATGTAAGATACTAAAAGTTCAATAAGCGTAGAAACATATCATTGTAGAGTTAAATTTTTACTGAATAACAAATTTTCAAAACTGACCCATTTTTAGGCCTTCTCAATGCGAATATACCGTCGTCTTCACCCCCATTTTTGCTAAAAAGTTCAACTAATGAATTCAATTTCATTAGTAATTTTATATAATAAATAATTAAAAATTTTCACATATAAAAATATAGTATTAAATTCTTAAAATTCATCGTGATATGTATTTGATTTGGCATTACAATACTTTTTTTCGATAATTCTTTATTATTCTCATTTTCATTTAAAAGTTCGATTTTAATTGTCTTATTTGTTTTTTAAATAAAATTTTATTCATTTCTGATCGCAAATGATTCGGTTTTAATAAATTCTAGAATTCGGCTGAATTCATGGCATCGAGTGTACTGATAATTTTTATGTAAAAGCCGAAAATCATAGTAGATTTAGATAAAGTGACTAATTAAAACTAGAAGCAATTTACTTCACAAGTTTAAAAGGAAAAGACCTTTTTTTGTAACTTTCTTTCAGCTGAATTATCGCACAACCCGCGTGTAAATAAAGACGATTTTAGATTAGATTTAGATTATTGTAGATTTAACTGAACATGGGAGTAGAACTTTTAAGCCAGAACTTTATTTCGTATCTTTTTTTTTGTAGTGATTAAATTGTTTTGCATTTTATGTAGGTTCCGTAATCGTATCAGAATTGGGTCAATATTTAGAGTACCTTGAAGTAAGAGGAAATTTTATCAAATTGTTATTGCTATGGGAAAGGTGTAAAGGTGGGACTGGGTTTCCAAATATTGTGGAGTAAATGCATCTCAGCATCACTACCAGGAAAGCAATCTTCTAGCGTGGGGCTTTTACGATGATGATGGATACACTTTACCACGGCTTTTAAAGGTAATATGATAAAGATAAACACATCGGTTGGTCTCTAGAAGTTTTCGAGAAAAAAGTTATTGGTAATTTCTTATTTACCTGTTGCTAACAGAGTGAAAAGTCTAGAGCTTGTAGGTGTTTGTAGGTGGAGAAAGACAGGAGAAATGATAAATGAGTAAAATGTTGATCAGGGAAAATTGGAAAATAATAAAAAAAAAATGATGAAAGAGCCTAACAATGAATTTTCATAATATCAAATCTGGCTAAATACGTTTTCGGAGATCTTTTAAAGGCAATCAAATAAAAAAAACGAAAAAAAAGGTGACTGAAAATAGATATAGCACTTTTTTTTATTACACTATTTTTTTTCATTTGTATGAATGGATTTATGAACAAAATTTACTCTGGAGACAAGGTTTCATCTAATGGGGACTCTAGAAATGAATAATGTTCCTGTACAATTACATAAAACAGTGCATTGCGTACAATTACTTAAAACAGTGCGCGCATTGAGCATTATTTGGAAACTCTGTATCGTTTTATTGTATTATTTGGATCGTTTAGAAAATAAAATGACAGCTTTTGGAAACATTACCTGTTGTACCTGTCACGAAAACATCAGCTGGATTAAGCTTTTTTTGTTAGATATTCTTTAATTTATTTATTATGGTAAAACTACTAAATTGAAATATTTATTGTTAAATATAGGACAATTTAGAATCTTTGTTCCTTTTATTATAAATTTTTACTTTTTAGTGACGATAAGTAAGGATTGTGATCGTCCATTTTCGATAATTTTGCACGCTCTGGGGTTAAAACAAAAAAAAAAGCCGATTTAGGTGCAATTTCATATTTGCGATCATTTCATGAATATTTCCAAAAGTCTTATTTTTCTAACCTCGAAGTAAAGAAAGTATTTCGTATTGTTTCTAATTCCTAAACCAATGGATCGATTTGGAGTAAATTTGATATTTGGAGTTATTTCGTAAATTTCTATAGACTTTTTTAAATTTATTCTTAGTATTGACTATAATTGACTAATAGAGACGGGCACAACAGTTGACAGCGTATGTATGATATATTACATGATACCTTAACCTTATGGGGTGATGGGGTGATCAATTATTAAATTGGAGAATACTGCAAGAAACATTTTTAAAGATTTTTTTTGAACTCTTCATACAAAGAAGTTTCGTAAGAGTATAGAAACCTAAATTTTGAAATTTCATCCTTTTTGCAAGGCATGGTGGACATAAATACTTTTGTTCTCGATGTAAATTTTGCTAAACTAGTCTTTTTTCTGATTATGTCTGACTGTGAATAATATAAATGAAACTTTTCGATCTCTTGTAGTTTACATAGGATGCATTCTTTCTGATGGGAATTAAACCTGACTATGAAAAAATAGTGTAGATGATCAAGAAAAAAAATTTAAGATGAAAACTATTATCTATGTACTGATTTTTTCCAATATTATTTCAATACTTTGTTAGAAATAATATCAAGAGTAAGTACATATTCCCTTCTGTACTTATAACCAATTCTTTGTTATAAGATTTGTTCCGAAAATTCAATTTAATATTCCTCCTACAGTAGGATAAACTTGGAAATGACAACTTTTTGCTTTTTAGTGAAACGTTCTTTGAGTTGAGATTAAAAAGATTTTGTGTATGAGTCTGTCTTAAGAATATAATGTACATGTTCGGAACATTTATTTTTGGAACAATTAAAATTAATTGGAAAATCAAACAAATTCTGCTGCTACTGACTTGCAAGAACAAAAATTTGTTTTACTTAAGTATTGGGATTACAAATATTATATCCGCATATCTTAGTTTAGCCCTTTTTCATACCTAATTTATAATGTAACATAAGAAATAAATGTTGCCCACTAACATACCATACCCACTTAGAACATTTGCTTTCCTTATAAAATAAAAGTTATATATTTCGAGAATCATGAACTTTTTTCCAGCAAAGTATACAAAATTCTCTTTTCTCGGATTCAAAGAAGTGACTAGTTGCAAAGGTTTCTTTGTCGGCATCTAAAAGCTCTCGGTAGTCACATCCATTGGCAACTTGACGAAATTTCCCATTCATATCTGTCGGTGAGGTTTCCCACTGGGCAAGTTCTGAACAAAACTTCGGCTAACTTAACCGCTTATAAGTTTGAGTGATATGGGTTGCATGACAATTTAATCTTTTGTAAACCTCATATCATTGCAAATACATACTTGAAACGAAAGTCTATAACATTGTTTTTGTTGGGCGGTGGTTGAACTCCTTTTAATTTTGCCTTAAGTTAAGTTAGTATCAGCTAATATCAGCACCGAGGGCTTTAATTTTAGATCTACTATATACAGATAGCGTTTTGCAGATGCTGTTTTAAAGAAAAGCCTTATGTTTGCTTAAAAACAAAAGATGTAGGTACTTGTATAGATTCAAATTTTCGAAATAGTATTTAATCATAAAAAGAAAATTGTTGTCAGAAATGGACGAGAGTCTTCTTATTGCAAAACACCGAAAAACTGCGCACTATTTTTTTTATTATTTCTTTTAATATTCCGATTCCCTAACTTTTTAGAATTTGGGTTTGAGTGTAGCACCATAAATTTCGTAGAAACTATATCATCTTTCTCACACGCTTGTTTAGAAGGTCTGTTGAAAATCTTAAGTATTAGAGCTATATAAGGTTCTGATGAGATAACTACGCTTGGAGGAGGAGAAGGAGCTTGCAACCGCTAGAATTATCTGTGCTTCATTGATTTAAAATATGTTATAAAGTTAAAAATGGAAAATATTTAAGAGACGATTCTGCAAGATTTCAAGAAATGTTTTGCTATTTCTTTGGTATTCGAATGACCAAAACGCGTCATAGAACTGTTAGAGACGACATGAAGAAGGCATATGTACTCTATTTTGGCTTTGAGAATCGCAATTTGGATAAAAATGCCTTTGCTGTGGCGAGAGCAGTCTAATCATTTTAAATATTGCAGAGGGCAGAAGTACCTTATGGATGCAAAGGGATTTTCTAAGAAGTACAAAAGCATAATTGTATTGTACTTATTATTAAAAATTCACTTCCTACACTCGCATCTGAAGTATTTTCCTGATAAACAGGGCGCGGATAGTAATGAGCAAGCGGAGAAATCTCATCAAGATATAAAAATCATGGAAATCAGGTATCAAGGAAGATCGGATCGGTCCATTATAAGGGATTATTGCTGGTTTTTACAAAAAAAAAACTTTTGTCACCTCATAAACGGCAAACAAAAGTCACTGACCTTTTTTTAACATCTAAAACTGGTAGAAAGATAGGAATGGGTAGCTTCCAAAAACCAAAAGAAATGGATAATGGTTAAAATTTTTAAAAAGTTATTGGCCTCCAAGATAGAAAGAAAGATCTAGAAAGAAAAGATTTTAGCAAAATATAAGGATTTTCATTTTTGAAAGTCTCGAATCTTGGTCATAGTAATTAATTATATATTTTTACGGAAAACAAGCTTGTGAGAAAAATTTTCAGTTCTGAGCCAAAATTATCGATTCATAATTCTCAGTTTTCTTTTTGCTATTAGAACTAATCGTTGGCCATTCTAGATATTATCCTGTTTAAATTGAAATTGTTAACAAGACCGCTGATTTATTACAAGTGTAGCGTGGGCCATCGGCTGGTTTCTTTTTAAAATATACACTGTTCAATACTTTTCAAAGTTTGTTGATTTATTGAAAGGTGTAAACGTTCCGATTAGTTATTGAATATACATAATTTCATTCAAATGACTGCCTTCATTGGCTTGGCAGTAGCCCATCCCGTCAACCCAATTTTGCAGTACAATTTCGATAATTTGAGATCTTATTTCACGAATAGCTCATTCAATACCGTGTTTAAGTGCCTGAATCGTTTCTGGATTGTCATTCATTTTTAACGGCACCCTGTAAAAAACAAAAGTCCAATGGAGTCAAATCGCAGCGCAGGAGCGGTTGGTGCATTATTTCAACTGAAATTTCTTTTCAAAATTCGCACTGGAAATAAGTTTTCAATATTTCCTAATGTGTTTTTGTTAATAGTTTGAAAAGACGAAAGAGTTGTTTGTGTCGAAATAACATGCAATTAAAAAGAAACGAGCCCATAGCCCATCCTTCATATAGCGCCTCAATCGATTTTATTTTGTTAGTACTATCAATTTCCCACTTTATTTTCAATATTGCTAAACTGTAGCTTTTTCTGTAGAACGTATTCCGACAGTTTGATTAAAAATGTCCTTTGCAGTTTTTGATATTTTTTAATTTCGAATGACGTTACTATAAAATGTTAACTTTAGTACCAGTTTTCATATTGTTCTGATAATTGGTACGGTAATGCGCAGCGCTACGACATGTCGTTCAATGTTTTAAAATTATCGTAAAAATGTCTTCTATGACATTTTTCCATTTAGAGAATTAATGAATTAAGGCTTGGCTGAGCAGAAAGACTTTTGTGCCTGCTGGAGTCACGCTGGTGTCAGCTGGGTGACAGTTTTAAACCCGTGTATGTTAAAATAGTTCAAAAAATGATATATTTGTAAATTTCACTTCTGTGAATCAGTTTCGGTTTGAGTGCTTTAATACATTAGTGACCTACTACAGGAAGCACGATAATCGACAATATGGAATCATAAACTCGGTTTTACCTGCTATTAACAAATTTGGATTGGGTAAATGGAGGAGAAAGGCTGATATTAATGAAATCACTCAAGATTAAGAAAATTCTCGTTTCGCAAATAATAGGACTGATGGTATTTAACTCTCAGCAATCACGTCAAATTCATGCCGGTTTTGTTTAATACTTTTATGATGATTAGAATTGTAACTTTGATTCTGTTAAACCTCTTTGTGCCATTTTTATGACTACGTCTTCCGGACAAGAAGATTTTACTATCTACTTTTTTATGGAAGTCTCTTATTTTAATTTTCAAGAGAACACTTTTAAAGATATTATTTTTTCTAGCTGCGACGACGACGTGTTTTCTGCAAATTGAAAGGAAACATCACATCTCTTGATGGAATTTTCGTTTGCTGCAAAGCATATGTTAAGGTGTTTAATAAAAAAAACTGTGTGAAATAGTACACATTTGCTGATTTTAGATTATTGAAAAAGGTAAATGTCTTAATAAAGAAATAATTAGCCAACGTGTAATTTAATTTTCAATTTGTAGTGTCAAAAGTATCTAAGTCTATTTTATAAAATTCAGGTGAGATTTTCTCATGGTTCTTCTTTACATTTAGTCGAGTAAAATTAATCAGGTAAACGCGGCTATAAAATTCATTGCTGCTCGCACACAATGCGAGGTGTGTTATGTGTTGTGTTGTAAGAATGGCTTTATCTAACGAGTTTATTTGGCACTAAAACAGCCGCGTGATTTTTGGACTATATCTTTCATTGCTGTCCCAAAATTGTTTCCATCCACATATTTGTACTACTGATTGGAGATTTGCATATAACGTTTTCAATAAATATTTCGTTGTTAAGTCTTTGAAAAATTTAAAAAAATTACAAGAATTCTCTACATAATCAATTTTAAAATATCCAACATTTGTTTGTCATTTTGAACATGTAAATGATTTATAAACTTTATATTATTGATTTTTTCTTTAAATTTTTTGTGAAAAATATGATTCTTTTGCCTGTAATTAAAATAATGCTGTAATGAGAAATTTGTTAAATATTGTAGTCGTTTCAGCTGAATGTCCGGATCAGAATAACTTTAAGGTAAGGGACATTCTGGGATATAATAGGAATAATCATAGCTTTCAAAAAATAGTCATAATTGTCAATATAACAATGGACTTAAATCTGGATCAAAAGAATTAAGAATTAAGAGCCCAATGAAAGAAATCTAAAAATTCCGAAGGCACCACTAGATCTCACTGAATTTTTAAGCAGGAATAAATATTTTTAAAAACTTTTAATTAATATTATAATTTAAGCAATAATTTTTTATTAGTTTTATCGAATGTAAACAATTTTCAAGATTGGCACTTTTCGCTAAAATAGAGGGAACTTCTTGGGAACTCGCTTAACACTTTTTATACTAATTTAAGTATCCAGAATATCCCACTAGATTTAATTTAATCTTATTTATGCACAGAAATTTCATTGTAATAATCTTAATGAAATAATTCAAATTATAACTTTAGAAAAATTACTTTAGGCTTGTTAAATTTCGTGGAAGAATAAAAGTTAATTAATTTAGACTTTAAAGACAAGCGGAGAATTATATTGCGTTATTTGGTCACGTAGTTCTTGATAAATGTCTCGAATTGCAGTAATTGCTTAGTTTTTGGGAAATTCGAATATAATATTTGACCTCTTCCCAATTTCTCAAGTTAAAAAGCACTGTGTTAAGTTTGTTTTCTTACTTATTTGCAGATAAATTTGCATGAATTGTGATATGCTTTCACCTCTCTTTTAGTTTATCTTGGTGTTAAGAAAATCCTTCTAAATAGCGGCACAGCTACAGCAGAAGTTCCCAAATTGTTCTGTCTAATATATGTTCATGAGAACTCTCATTTGAATTTTAAATAAGATCAAAATCATATGCAAGCCGGTTACCGTGCAGCCAGCTCGGCAGCTGAAGGTGTGAAACACTTTGTGGGACTCGATGGCAAGTTTAGAGCCCTTGTGACCGAATTACCAATTCTAAACCGAATGAAACGAAAGTTAAAACATATGAAAGCATGTCCGCTAGGTCGAAATCAGCATATGTGTTTCTAGAACATCTTGTGAAAGGGATGCGTGTGGGGCGAATGTGAGAAATATTAAATTTTCCTCCTCTTCAATTAAACTCGAATCATCTACCCTCTATCGTAACGCTACCGGGCAAAGTTGCTAAACTGAAGGGCTATTAACGCAGGTTGGCTTTCGGGCTTTTACAAGTTGTGAAAATTGCTCTTGATGTTATAATGGCTTTTTAATTCAAACACTTCAAGCATGAAACTAAACCGAGAAGTAATATATTGTGAAATTTAACCCTATGGGCTAGAATGTCTGGATTGTAGACTTAATTTGCAATATCGTTCAATAATGTGTTTAGTGTGATATTCAAATTCAATTAGGGCTACAACAATATACAGGATTTTCTAGATAAATTTAAATATTGAATTTGATATTAAATTATGAGAGACTGACATTTTAAAAGATCAAAAACTAAAGATAGGAACATTATGCTACTACTAGGAGTGTCGCTTGAGGCTTTAAGTTCTTGTTTTAGGAATCGCCTATGAAACTATTGGCATATTTACAAAAGAAAATAGATAATACGAATGACTACATAATCAATAAGGATCCCATAATAGAAATCAACTTTTGTACGCTATTTTGTAAAGGAGCTAGTTTGGGTCTATTTTAAGGTTATTTGTTGCAATAGGACATCCCAAAATAATCTAATTCTATAGGCAGATTGTTTCCTTCATACTGGTATTATTAACTATTAACCTTGACCAATTGGTCTCTCAATAGTTTTAAAGAAAATTGTATTATATAAAAATCTAAATGAAAAATCTAACAGTCAGTATAATCCTTCATGTCCTTGTAACTAAAAAACCGTCCTCATGGGCTGGTGGCTTCCGTTGGGAGTTTTCTTCGATATAAACAGAGGACATTTTTGTCTATTTTCGGTTAATTCTCCTTTGAGACAAAATTGCTGTATGGTGCTTTTGAAAAGTTTGAATTTAACATTTTGAGTTAGAATTGAAGGTTTTAAGACGACGGGATGTTAAAAAATATTTCACAAATTATCAAAGTTATATTATTTTTTCCAGAGAGTGTTATTTTTACGTAGATTTAGAATTTTCAATTAAAACACAGCGGTTTGTCAAATGTTAATGTTTTTTTATGCTTTCATTAATTAAGCTTTTTATTTTTCGTTTATTCCAAATTACATTTAATTAATCACTTGGTGAAACAAGCTTTAAGGCTTCACTTGTTTTTACTGCTTTTTGCAGAACAATATTATTTCTTATCAAAAAGCTGTTTAATTAAACTTTCCCACTCTATTCGTCACACAGGCTGGTTAGTCGAGGCTTTAGTGGATAACAACTTGATGTAGGGAAAGGAGAAAAAAATCTTGTTTGTGAACTTGTAAGTTTGTTTGAGGCAATTTCAAAAAGTAAGAAGTCAATTAAAAAATTTTTCTTACAATTGGAAAGCTTAGTCTTAGTCGAAGTACCATATGTATATCACTTTATTTTGGAAAAAAGGAGTCTCCTTTTGGAGTAATGCAAGTTGGCAAAATTTCGCAGTGCAGGAGTTTGTCGTTTGGGCAGGTTGATCTTCTAGTGATGTATAGAAGGATATACAGGCAACCATATAAAACAGTTGGTAGGTTCCTAAGACCGTTCCAAGCAAAACCAAGCTCTACGAAAAAAAAAAAAAAAATACAAGAAAGGCGTTAGATCTCAAAAATTATGATCATTTAGAGAAACAGCGTTTCAGAATGTCGAGGATTTTCTCCAATTCCAGACCATGTAAGAGCGAAACAGTGCACCTGGCTTTCCGTGTAATGCGGGGGTTATCTGTACATACAATATCCCTCTTACTGCCATAGGTTTCTATCAACCCTTAATTGAACGCGACATAGAATTATCATTTTTAAGGTTCCGTACCAAAAGGTCAAGTGAGGTAAAATATGAAAGGGTTTTGTTTACAAATTCTAAAACTGTTATTGTTTTCATTTTATACAGCATAGTATTTTAAATTTGACTAAAAATATCTTATCTCCGAAGTGTGCACGCCAAGAATTTTGAAATAATTTGCACTGAAAGCGAGTTTTGTGAGTATTACTTACAAAAAAAAAAATAAAACTATGTTTCAGACTTATATGGCTTTATTCATGTTTTGTTCCTTTTTATCTCCGAAGTTTGTGGGCAACGCTGATATTACTTATCTTTGTAAAAATTGTATATTGTAAATTTAAAATCGCTTTAGAATTTCAAGATCACAATCTAACAAAATTTTGCTATCTGTTATTAGTAATAGAGACAAAATATTATACAGACATCTTTTGTACGGTACAGAATCCTCGGTGCGCGAGTCCGACTCGCACTTGGCCGGTTAAACTGCGCCCTAGATTTAAATAATTATTTTTCTAAATTGAACAAATGGATATTGTACGAGAAAATGTCACAACATCTTTTACAAAATGTCTAATAAATTTATAAATTTCGACCAGTTCGTCATAGATGTGCAAACAAGGGATTAAAATTCGTGTGCTAAATGTGATATACTCGTACTTGACGTGTCTTCTTCTGTATAAGATAGAGTCATTCTCTGGAGTCTGGAGTATCACCTAGCTAAAGATATGAGGTGCTGTCAAATCGATTGAGTGGAGTTCATTTTTCCGTAGCATTTGCTTTTAAATTTCAGTGGATTTGTATGCCGTGGCCGTAAAATGTAATCCGTACCCGTGATAGAGGAGGATGCGAGGCATTAGCATACTTAATGAATTCAATTAGCGGGATCCCCTGGCATGCTAACTGATGGGGAAAATTGCGGTGGATAATCAAAATTGTTCATGTACATGGAGAAATTACATCGTTTGAGGTAAATGAGACAAAAATTCCCAGGTTTTTTTCTTACCGTCGCGATCTGGATGGTTTATATTTTGCTATCTCAGAGATTTCATTTTGTCATGTCTATAGCTCTTACTATAGCTTTCCCATTCAACTGGAGATTTCCTTCTTGAAAAAGTCTACTTTCGCTTAAATCCTTCTCATCGTTGGTAAAAATTGAGGAGGAATACAGCAAATGGAATTTTTTTCCAAGGAAACCCAAACGTATGCAATGTAGCACGTTTTGCTAAAATATCCCCATATTCGAGCTGTAACGTTTGGAAATTGTTCTAAATGAGCTTATCGGCTTTGGACTACGTTTTAGTAGTTGAAATATTACATAACTTGAAATAAAGCGGCTTGGGGTGAACGCCTCTATAATTTTAAAAGAACTGGCGTAGGAATATTTTTATTAAAAGCTTCTATTGTGGCTTATGGCTAATCGAGTATGTGCGTAGCTATATCCATTCATATGTGAGTGGTTATTGGGGCAGAGTACCAAATTGGAAAAGGTTGCTTAAGGCGAATAATATGGAAATACATTCGGGACTGTTCAGCATTTGCTTTGAATAGTGAAAAAAGAAAAAAATTGGGGTATATTTGAAAAATAAGTTGATATCAAAAGTTGGGTGAAAATTTACTCATCGGAATGTTATTCCATGTGAACTACGATGCAAATTTTGTATACATATCGGCCTTTCAATATCTTTGCGGATTTTTTATTTTCATTTATTCATACATAAAGAAAAAAAATTGGATTATTCTTCTAGATCCATTAAGCGATAGTTTTAATTTAAAGCATAATCCGTTTCAATTCGGAGGATCAAAACGCAAAAAATTCTATTTGAATCTCGTGTATCTGAAATTAGCACTTCTAAGGTTTGTTAGTTTAAAAAGTATAGATGCAAAGTTGGCTCTATTAATGAAGTAAGACTATTGATTTTTCAGAGATTGTCGGTTCTTCACATAATTGCTTTTGTATATCGAAGGCAAGGGGGATGAATTTAAAAGACATCAGGACGCCTTAGCAGGAGACGTTTTGATTTTGTTTTGAAAGTTTGGTTTGTGTGCCTGTACAGGCATTTATGGTGCTATAATGATGATTTCGCTTATTACAGAACCACAAAGGGGGTCACACTACGTCATTTCAATTCGTTGCATCGATATGAAATAAAATTCATTTTATAATATTAATTAAAAAGCTTCACAAACACTTTATCAAATTCGATATAAGTAAAATAGCAATTTACAATATTTTATTATTTATAAGTTTACACGTATAATAAAAGTTAGAGTATTACAAATAATTCTAAAAAAAAATGCTATACTATTATACCACGTTGTAATTGTTGCTAATAAGTTATTTAATTTCAATATTAAGGTAAGCTCAGAGGCCTGTGATCAGGCAAATCAGGGGTTCCTGATTCCAAGAAAATACTTGTAAGTTAAATATGTATGCCGTCCAAACGTAGTACTCTTTTTAAATTTCTTTTATAGTTCGGTATATACATATAGTACTTGAAAAAAATAAAAGATAAAACTATATGATATAGGATCATTCACTCGTCCCTTCGGCAGTTTTTTATCACAATCGAATCTCTCCAGATTGAATAAATGTATCAAGCTGGAATTTGGCATAGTACTGAATCTTATTGATACTCGTTGTTGTGCCCACTGACAATAATTAACAATTATTACACGTTCGATCGTAGTTTTTGTACTTCATAAGATAAAATGAATTACGAATAGGTATGAAAGGTACAGGGATAATCTTCGCTTCACTTGGCAATTTCGTTTCCCTAAAAATAAAGGTTTTTCCTAATTAGGCCAAGAAATTATTTCTCAACCCCATTAAATCAGACAAGAGGCTTCTTTCACTTAAGAAATCTGAATTGAGGGTAACCTTTAAAATTTACAATACTTTTCATCACACTAGAGGCCACCTGCTCACTTTTCGCCAGTTCGAACAATTAAAAATTACACATAAAAATGCAAAGCTAAAAAAAACAAACATTTTATAGTTAAAAGGAAACGACAAGTACAGAACTTTATTTTTATTTTTTATAACGAAAACAAAAAATGTATATCGTAGGTAATTTTAACTATTTTACGAAAATTAATTTTATTTTTAAATGATCTAGAAATAATTGTTTAAAATTTGAAAAGTTTATAATTTGTCTAAGTGTAAAATCACCTTTTTAAATCAACCGTCCACGATAGTGGATGGAAAAAAAAGTAGTTATAGCTTAACTGAACATTTAGAAATTATTAAATATGAAATCACTAAACAAATAAAGTCGCAGACTATGTCAACTGTTAAATTTATCCTGTGCGTGATATGAGACTATTTATAGAGTTCTATGAGAATTGCAATTCTTTCGTCGCGGTTTAGGAATTCGCGTTACAGGAGAGCGTGTTGTACAGGAGTTTACTGTGTATAATTTTATAATGCAGAGCTTGTACATACTTTTTCATGATATTGCAAAATTTATTTTTTAAACTTGTTTAAAGGATTAGTTTAAAGGTGTCATGTAAGAATAACTAGGAAATTAAAATATGTGTGCCCAAATTCATAAGTAAACTACGTTTCAAATATTCAAATATTGCATTTTTATATTGTTCGCGTTGGTTATCTTATCCTATTTAAAATTATCAGGCAAGTGATTGTTCAGTTCGTCGCTAGCCACGTCGGGGTTTTCATTATTTCAAGGAGTTTGCACGTGAGGTCGCCATATTTACTCAAACAAGGACGCCAGTCAAGGGGATTTGACATATCTCAATTCTTTAGAAAATACTTCACCCCACTTCCTTTTAAGTGAAGGGAAGCAGGTAGAATATGCTTCATTTACATTTTCATTATCCCGCAATGTAGTTTAAGGTTAATGGGCTTATAAAGGACGATTCTTTTACACGTAATTATGTTGTAAAAAGTTTTAAGACTTAAAACGTGACTCGGAATTCTATTGAGTCCCCCACTGGAACTGCTTACAGGCGTTTAATTTAATGGCATAGGACTCTGCACTTAAGCAGACCGGGCGGAGGAGAACAAGGCCAATAAAGCAAGGAAAGACGGAACGCCAGTTTATGAAAACGTTCGTAATAAATCCGCTTTCATCCGCAAGGAGGATAATGTCATTATAAGGTTTTAAAACTGTATTGAAAATGTTTTTAAAATTTTCGGAAACATCCTCGTTCATCCTTTTTGTAGAAATATTGAATATGGCCAAACAACCTTAAAGGGGATATTTTGAAATAAATCCTAGCGCAGATATTGATTAAATCTTTAATCATATCCCCAAATAATAACAGGGTCATAATTGAACATTTTATTTAAATAATACGACTTTAGAAAATATCATTAAATATTACTTCCATACTTTCGATAATCTGAAATAGAATTCGTTCCAGAAAAGAGTCAAACTTAACCTTAGTTGAAATTTTAGGTTTTCATAAGTCTTGGATTATGCCCTTCGGTCAATATGCACTCATAATTATAAGGCATCCAATCTTGTAATATTAAAAATTAAAACTTTATTATAATATTTGAATTCCTAAACAATAAAAGTTTCTTTTTTATTTGCTGCAGGTATCTCTAATTTTCCTCCAATTTATACAGAAATCTTCAATTTTGCATTTTTTAGACCTGGTTTTTGATTACGTGGTACGTTACAAAATAAGTTTATAATTCAGGATATAGTTTTTATAGTTTTGCGGTTGGCTTTCTTTTCGAATAAAATCTAGGATGAAATCTAAACTCATATAGAATACTTTTTTTTTATGATTTGAGTAAAACAGTCCACCGCAGTTAAAATCTTTTAAGCCTAAAATGTGTTCAAGTTGAAAGATTTGTAAGAGACGTATAAGCCTACCAGTGTTAAATATACATACAATTTTAATCTATTATTTGATATTATTTTTATCTTATTTTGTCACTGACGAATTCCCATGATATGACAGTGTAAAGAAACGAAAACCTGCCCATGTTTAAAGTAAAGTAAAAATACATTGTAAATGTTCCAGTAAGGCAAGGGCGATGTCAGCTAAGCCGACTGAAAATCAGTTGAAGAAATATCGGGCTAGACAGACAGGCAGTCATTTTTCTTAATAAATAATATAAATAATTTTATATAATTTAAAATTCTTCGTCGCTTTTTATCAATTTTATGTATTACAATTTCATTGCTTTCGGTCGTCATATAACCTTTGTGTAGGAATTAGAGTAGGTGCTTTGCAGTTTAGGCATATTTAATTGATCTAAGAGTTCATTTTTATCACTAGAAGAACAAGTGAGTATAATTTTGTAAGGAAGGCGATTAGGTAATTTACTAAATCACGAACCTCAAAAAAAATGAACAATTTCTATCTCACATGGCCGTCTATCAATCACTACGTAAGCAAAGAAAACCTTTTCTCAGACCAAGATTACGCTATTAATTTCGGGCAAAATATAATCTTGGGAGCATCAATGTTTATAGTGCGTATGCACGAAAAGTAGACGTTCATAGCGACACAATGGTGAATTTCGCCTTAGTGTATTTTACTTTGAAGAGCGCTTGAACAAAATAAGACAGAAAAATACTGATGATGTTCTCTTTTTCATTGCTGGCTATTAATTTAAAAAAAAGGAAATTCACATAAAAAATAAATTTCAAATTAGTCTCTCCACTCCTCGTAATCATTGGACTTGGCATAGTGCTCTTGTTTTTTTTTTTTTATGTAAAAAGTGTTCTGTTCTTAACGTTGGCATAAAATCAATAATAACAAAAATTCGATATAGTTGGTGTTATGATAACGCAATATTTTTTCCAAAAAGTTTTTAAAACTTACTTACAGCTTCAGGAAGGCATATAAGTAGGCTGCCCTAAAAGATGATACAAAGGGCGAGTAAGTTTTCTTATTTGGAGTTATTGTGTTAAGCACCTGTCCGAAATGTCCAGCTTTAACTTATAATTGATCCCCTTTTCCACACGTTTAGCGTTCTGTACAAAAATTGTCACCTTGGTGCTTATTTGTTATAGGCAAAGCTGAAGATTGGCCTAGATGGTAGGTGGTAGTCAATTAATTAATTAATTAATTAATTAATTCTAACTTTAGGGGTGTTTTAGGGAGTAGTGGAGGAGGCAACCACTTTTTGTTTTTGCTTTAAGGTCGATGTGTTGGGTATTTAATGCAAGTTTTTTAATTAAATTGCAAGTAATTGTAATCGTTTCTAAGATTTTGTCTAGGACTAACGAAAATTACCTGCTTTTTATTACCCAGATATTTTTGTTAGTTTATAAACAGAAAAGTCGTTGACAAAATTTGTTTTTCGGCTTGTAATTATTTGACTGAAATATATGTTGATTAATTTTTTCGAATGAAAAACATGAATTAATAGATTAAATTATGGTAGGCACCACTTACATAAAATTTGATTCGATTTACAGGACTATAAAGGATTCATTATTTTCCGGTAGGTCAATTACAAGATATAAATTAAAATATTTATTGCTTTTTGATCAAGTTATTTTCTAGTTGAAAATGCCAAATTAACTGTAGTGTCGTCTTAACAGGAAAATAATGCACAACCAATAATTCTGCATACAAATATGGCAGGATGCCAGTATTTTTCAAGAGGAAACTCTTTATTTTAGGGCTTTAGTTCGGAATCTTCTAGATACTTTATGCGACTTTTCTTGGAGTCGTGTCTTCAGTAGTTGTTATATAACTATAACTTAATTTAAGGACAACAATAAAATTAGGGACAGAAATGATAATGTGAAATTCTTGTTAAATTATAGGTTTCTTGTAAAACCATAAAATTACGATGAATTCACGATTTTATGATGATATATATTATTATCTATGATTTTATTTACATGAAGAGTGGGGGTAGTGGTATGAATTTTAAGATACATTTTTCGAAATCGTAACAATTTTTTATAATTTTATGTTAAAAGCAGGAAATTGTTTAATATATGATAGCCAGACGAATATGTAAGTATGTTCAAACTTCAGATAGTTTGACGGATATTTAACATATATTTCTTTACACTCCTGAAGAGGACAAAGAAAAAAACCAAATAAAAGCCAATTGGAATTTTCGACTTGAAAATTGGATATTAAATTATTATTAAAGAGATGTACTACCAATTATTATAGCAAAAAATCATTTTTTCTACATTTCAAACAAGAATTAGTTTATGTAAATAATTTCTTAAGATGTTAAGATCTCCTTCCCTTTTTTTTTCATAACTTTAAGTAATCTTGTGCAACTGCGCTAATTTGCGTCTGTAGTTTTGATATGTTAACAATTTAAAGGAATTTATTTAACCATTAATACATTAACCTCAGCAAATACTCGAAATATCTTTCCAACTGTCGTGCTGACAAATATCCTGACAAAGCATCTAGTCTGTAGATGTTTAATTTTCCTTCAAACAAGTTACGCTGTAGCCAGGCACAGCTAAAAGCAGGTGTCTTTGATGGAATCCAATTTCCCTAAATTTTCGTAAATTAATTACACCGAATAGCTTTTACAGAGTAATTTTCTTCTGTCGATTCTAACTAAGACAGTTTTGCTTTAAGCAGCCTTAACGCAACTTTGTTATTAAGTTCTTATGGGATTGCGATGGAGGAGAGAAAAATCATTCGCGAAACTGTCTCAAAATAACAAAAATTTATACTTACCCTCCTCGTTTCATTTTAGCGTTCTTGTATTTTTGAAAGAAAGCAGAAATATGCACTTTACATTGGTGCTGTTGTGCTCAAATTAATTTTGTCTACAATTTAAACGAATTTGCACGTCAGGAGATCAAGATGATCAGCTATAAAATCGTAATGTACCAATCTGCTAGGTCGTCTATTTGTCAGATAGAATATTTTATAATCTATTTATGTTGTGTTGTGTGTATGTGTTCGTTAACACCCCTTATAATTTAAGTATAATGACATTCTCGTGAAGTTCTGATTCATATTTGTACAGTAAATTTCTGTATAAGGTGCCATAATGCGAATTCCTATAAGGCAACGAGGAAATTGTGACTAATTTTCATACAACGCTATAAATACTCCTATGTAATACGTAGGATAAATCAACATTTGACATAGCTTTGTTTTTTTTGTTAAGGAAAGTATACACTTATTTGTTGTTTATACAAGCACAGTATACCTGACAGCTTAAAGACACTTAAGGTTTATAAAAAATAAGCTAAAATAGCAATATGTGATCATAGTACAACCTAGAGACATGTTTAGACTTCACTAATTGATCTTGTGATGCGATTTCCTACAACGCGGAATATATTCTGGCGTTGTTTGCGACTATTTCTACATAAAAAAGTTAAGAGTAGATAAAAAATACATTGTAAACTCTTTATAATAAAACCAAGAATTTTCCTTCATTATTGAGAGTCAATCAATGCATGGATTATAAGGCAAATCAATCAAGCTCGGGCAATGCCTACCTAAAGGAGGCTTTCATTATAAAGACCTTCGTTGTACACTGTACGTAGCCCTTATAAAAGGACTACTACTATCACTAACTCAAAATTGTTCAATTTGAAGAGAAAACAAAGTAGTCCAAATAACTTTGTGCTAATAAATGCTTTTACTTTCATTTTATACTCTGAAATAATCCCGATGTATTGTGCTATGTACTGGAAAAACGAATTTTCCGGACTATAAAGTACTGTCACACTGCCACCTGCTCGTTATTGTCCGATAATTTTTGTGGTGAAGTGTCTTGTAATCCACCAAATACAGTCCTGGAAATTCCCATAAAACCAGCAGTAATTGCATTCATTGTATTGAGATATTTATTGTCGAAGTTAAGTTAGTTTCAATTGTCATAATGTCAAACCATAAATCGATCTGATAAAACTTTGCCCCCATCATGTTCGATATTTTAGTTTTTTAACGATTTAAATGTTAGTTAAGCAATTAACCATCAACTAGTTGAGGTATTTGTGTGGAAGTTTTTATAAAACCAGAGTCTGTAGCCATGCCGCGTGGTAAAGTATTGAGCGACGAAGAAAAGAGGTAAATTATAGTATATAAAGACTGGGCTTCTAGTACGAGAAATAGCAAGGCGAATCGAAAGATCACATAATGTGGTATTGAATTTTTTACATTTGGGAGACAAATATGGAAAAATTGCAAAACATGATCATAATAACTTTGAGACAGTAGTTTGAGATTGCTCGGCCGCACGGCCGGTAAGCCGGCGCGTGCCAATGGCAAGACACGACCAGCCTAAAACTGTTGGCGTCTCCTTCGCTGTGATTAGCGTGTCGGATTACAAGGGACTTTGAATTCGACGGGGGCCGGATTACAGCGGGTTCACTGCATTTATATTTCTGTATATAATATTTACCCAGTTTACTGCAATCGCGGAAATAATTTAATATATACGTATATCTATAGTTTTGAAAGTGTTTCATTAATTTTTACAATTACATTTTAATTATAATCATAACTTTAATTTAATTTTTTCTGGGTGTGAACAACTTAATTAAAATTGTAAGGAATTTAACTTTTCAGTATATTTATATAAAATACTGACAAAATATATATTTAATAATACTTAGGTCTTTTGATATAAGGAAAAAGAAACTTATTCCCTATTCTTTCTTTCGAGCATTTTGTGATGTCTTTTCTCAGAATGGTTCTTCATCAAGATCAAAAATAGTACGCCGTCGCGTAGGCCTTAATTTTTAAATTTTATACACATATGTTGTTTCAAAAACTATATTTGACTTTACGACCAATTAAAGCAATAATCAATGTTTTGTAGATAAATTATTTTGAAAAAGGTTATTTTAAACCTTGAACTAAATCGAAATAGTAAGATTAGAACCTAAAACTTATTTCATTTCAATATATTTCATTGGGGAAGGTTGTTGAACAGTGAACCACCACTTTTTCTGAGATCTACGGACTAGTAATTATGGGAATCTATAGCTGTGGGCGTTCTACCATTTTGTATTTATTGTAACTTTATGGAAAAGTATCTGAACAGGTAAAATGAAGCAAATATTACTCTTTGTATATTAATATTCGTATTTGAACCAGGAACTTAGTTCAAATGAAAACAAGGACCTTATAGCTCAGATATTCATTTCTGATCGTAAATCTTTATTAACAAAAATTATTGAACAAAATTAGAAAAATTAAGGGAATTTCTTATAGAACACCTTCTTATTACATCCATATTAAAGTAAAAAATAAAACATGAGTATTCTCTTCAAATAAAAATAGAGACATAAATAAGGTAGACCCCACTTTGAGAGATCGAATCTAGCCTCTAGGAATAGTCAGTCTTCATGCATTTTTATTATTAGAGGCTTGGTCCTAAAGTAATTGCTCTGGTTCAGTGTTAAACAAGGTACGTTCAAGGCATTAACGAAAGCAAGTTAATTTGAGAAAGTAAATATATTTAATTATAGTTTCTTTATGCAAATATAAAAATACTCACAGTAACATGCGGTTTATAGTAAAAAATATAAAAATCGACATACTTACGCGAAAATTGATCACTTTTCGATCCGAAACAAATAGACGCTCCTCGCATGTTCTTTACACACGGCAGCCGTCGGTCAACTAAGTTAGGTGGAAGGGGTCTATACGCAACGGGGACTGACACGTTCGTGGAGAGTGGTAATGTCACATTTTTTGAAAAAACGGAGTGGTGCACTGTTCAACTATCCAGCCTACTATTTAATCGTATACTCAAAAGGGATATTTAAAAAGTTTTCTATACACTTTTCTCAAACGGTGCTAGTCACACGGGTAGGTTGTCACAATGATTATAACAGAAAACTGAATTCAGGCAGTGAAGAAGTCCTTACAAGTTGCAGGCACATCACGTCACTTCGTCTAAGTTCACTACAGCATATTTCGTAAATTAACGTGAAATTGTTTCCATCGTGTAAATACACTAATTTTTTGTATTTCGGCAAATATTTTTATTTTCATATTAAGCATTTCGGGCAAGTTGTCACAGGCCGTTCGGGGTCAATGATTTTAGTTGTTGAAAGGAAAAGTTTTATTTTCTTAAAAGATTAATTTTATTTGATCTCAAATAAAGTCACATGTTGATTAGTATTAGGCAATTGATACAGCATTGCAATTGTCTGTTTGTTGAATTCGTATCCGTCTGTCTAAACTGATCTCAAATGTAATTTGAATAATTAATTCACCATGCTTTAGATTGATACCCATGTGATACGGGTTGACTGCTAGAAATTATACTAAAATCGTTTAAGAATAAAAATCGGACAATCATACCCGCTCTGCCCTAACTGAGGCAAATGAGAGGCTACACTTTGAAGCAGTAACATCCAAGACAATATGAACAAATTATTTTCTACAAAATATGTTAATACTTTTCTTATGGCTTTAACATTTTACAGCTGTACTAAAGGGTTATTTGCTCATATAAGTTACATTTCTAATTTAAGAAGGAACATATTGCTATTTGTCTACACAAATCCACAACAGACTCGGCTTTTAGACCATATCAATTATGTATATAATCACATATTTTTATCCTGACAGAAGATAACACTAAAATTTTGTAGACCTGTGTTCTCAATTACTTTTAATAGAAATATAATTTCTTTAGATAGACAATCGCGTACGGTTGCTTCGTGGTAGAGCATCGGACTAGACATCAGAGATAGATCTAAGTTAAAACTGATGGCCTACGTTTGCCTTATTTTAAGAGCTCAGGTTGAAAATATCCAACACCTTTGTCAACTTTAGATTACAACTCGATACACTAGAAGAGATGGTGTATTAATTTAATGATACCGCCTTCAAATTTCTTTCAAAATATATTTCTAAGCTCTAAAAATATTTCTAAGCTCTAAGTTTAAGAGCAGTCGAATTGTAACTTGTATGTACGGTAATTTGTAAATTAAAAGATAAAATGAGTTCTCAGTAATCATGTATAAAATTGTATTAAAAATAAATTAGTTATAGTTTTCTATAGTATTTGGCCTATATTAAGCAAGATTAAATTTATTCATGTATGCAGGTATGTTCAAAATCTAGGAATTGCTAACCAGATAAAAAAATCATCTGAGTTGATAATGTGTATGTCCCGAACACTAATTTCAGCTCTACGGAGTTTTCCAATATTAATACTACTCCTATAATTCGATTTGAATGAGTACAGAATCCATGAGACTACCTACCCTTCATTCATACTTGTATTTAATATAAATCCATAGATGTGGTATGTCACCCGGAGCATTCTAAGTTGGTTTTCCACGAAAACTTCAGGATCCAATTAATTTCGTCTTATTCTCATGGCAATTCTCCATTCACATTCAATATCTGGGGGAAATATGTGGATAATGCTAATATTTGCTCGTTCTTCTTAACTAATAGAAATTCAAGCTTGAATTACTTTACGAACGAATGTGAGCATCATTTTTGAAGTGATTAAATGAAATAATTATTTTTGTTAAAGACGATTAAATGATTTGCGTCTATTGGAGAGTTTATTGAATTTATTTAACATAAGAAATTTTAAACATGTCTTTAATTAATTTTGTTTTAGATGGCCTTTGAGATTTTTCTTAGCTTTTTATTCTCAAATTTTACTGCATCACAGATCTAATGAAAATAGTTGACTGCTTTGTCCAATAGTTGTCCAATATAACGCCAATTTTGCTGTGCTTGCGGATGGAAATACAAATGCAGACTAGACTGCCGGGATAGGAATTTAGAAGTTGATCGACGATGTCGAAAAATTGAAAAAAATTATTCGACGATAGATTTTTAAAAAGCTACATATTTCGGTTGAAGAATTGTATTAAAATTTATTTTGTTTCTTATTAGAAATAATACAAAATCAATGCTAAGAGTTTTAACAATTTCCATTTGAGATAAAATGCGATTATTGAAAAAAATCTTATTTTATTGCTTGGGGGAAGGTACGGTAAGCTAAGGTTGATG
>MNCL01000425.1:0-25868 GCA_001932985.1 Proctacanthus coquilletti
CCGTTGAGTTTGAGTTGGGTCCTCATCCAATAACTCCTGCAATTTTTCGTCTTCGCATTTTTGTGGTCTACCAGAGCGCTCACTGTCTTTCACATTAAAATCACCATTTTTAAATTGTCGAAACTATGTTTCACATGTTCTAATCGATGGAGCGTGTTCACCATATGTTTCTACCAGCAAACGATGACTTTCAACAGCCGTTTTTTCTTTTGATTAAATAAGAAAAGCAATGCGTGCCGCAAATGTTCTTTTTCAGGTACGAAACTCGACATGATCACTGTACGATAAAACAAAGACGCTAGTTTTTGGCGGACTCAACTTTTGTGTGTTTGTCGTCTAATAGCAGACAAACAAAATGGCGTCTGTGTCAAATTAGTGGCCTGCGTTCTTTTTGCTGGCGCCATTTTTTTGTTAAACCGGCAACAACTTATGCATACACCTGGTATACACTAAGGCATAATCAGACAAATATACGGAGTAACTAAATAAATTAGTAAATAAATTAAACAAATTATAAATTCGACCGCATTGTCCGATCAAGTGTTGCCAGCGATCGGGAAGCTTCGTTGTTTGCATTCGGCCGGACAGGCAATTGTGGGAACTGTTATTCTGGCAACGACAAGCAGGAAACTCATTCAAATTTTCACAATAAACATTTTGTTTCGTACCACCCATTTTCTTTTATCCCTCTTAAATTCGGACTTCACAAGCGTTTGAGTTAGTGGAGATATTTGTGAAAAGGTGTTTCAATTACTGGAAGAAATCTTCAATTAAACAAACCGATCTTTGACTAGCAGGTTTAGCTGAATATGAAGAAAGGGAGTAGAAAACTTACAAGTTAGTCCGGCATGATAATTGAAAGATAATTGAAATTAGATAAACATTTTAATTTGGCAGGATGCATGGAAAGTAGTGAAAGACATGAAAGAATTTCATCCACGAATATTCAGCCCCTGTTCATTGAATTTGAATTTGAATTGACCAGTCAAATTTTATCACATTTTTCCGAAGTTCTTTTTCATAGCATTGTAAAACTGCGGACTTTGTTTTACTAGGATAATTGTGTCTAATAACTATAACCATAATAAAAACTATAAAACTCTCAGAAAAATCCCATATGTTTTTACCTCTTTTCTGGAGACTGTTTTATTACTGGACCTTTGTTATATTTTCAAATCATCGCCGAGACATCACCACTCAACCAATTAAAACCTAATTACGTTCCATCCCTTACTGTAAACTTGAGCAAGGAGTCTGCAGGAAAATTATCCACTTTTAGAAACCCTTTTAAGATAAGTTGGGCGAGGCCTTAGGCACGATTGCCAAAAAGATCTACAGAAGCTTGTTGAGCGTAATATTTCATGTCGCGTTTACGACGTTAAACTTAAGTTTCCTGCTAAGTGTTTCCATGACCCTACCAGTCGCACATGTCTACAGTACATCCGGGCATGCGCGCTAAAAATACTTGGCCAAGCATCAGGATCCATCAGGACAAGACAATTGAAGTTTTGTGTTTGTTACTCTTCATATCAGCGCAGTTTTTATAACTTTATTACACAAAAACCACTGAAAATGGAAGTGTTCAAGGTTCTCAGCGATCTTTATGCAATCACCTATTCAAATTGTTCAAAACCAACAATTTATATTGCATATATTTTAAACTTCATTAGTACTGTACGTAGCTTTATCTGAAGAATAATTACAATGTAGTACCGTAGATATTTTTCCTGCCTCGGTAGTTTGAAAATTGCAATATCTCTCTTTTATCAATGTGGCTTAAGTTCCGCTGATCTCCTAGCACTGTGATCCGGTGCTTGGTGTGCCTAGAGAAGTCCACGTGAACTACCTACTCGGGCCCTGATCTTATAAGCCCTCTGGATAATTATCAAGAGCTTCGCCACTAATGCATATGGCCGGAAAATGTACCGAAGTAGAAATGTAAAATCCTTTATGACCTTACCATTTGACAAAGGGAAATTAAACATCAAATTGCTCGAAGCAAAAAATACATCCGCATACTTGCCACGAGCTTAACTGACTAACTTCTCTGCGCCTAACCACAGGCGTTTACGCGAAAACTTAACGCTGGCACAAAGAACTTCGAAGTCAAGTTTTAGAACTTTACTGCTCACAAAACTTTGAAGTTGAACTTTTCGAGCTTTGGTGAGGAAAAAACATTGAACTTAAACCAACTTTCGAACTTTATTGACCTTAAGAGCTTTTAACTTAACGGTTGCGATCTCTAACGATGAAACTTCGAGCTTAAACTTTAAAATTTGTAGGACAGTATAATATAATAATTTATTCGAAGTGTCTTACAAATGGAGAAATTGGAGGCCAAATTGGTGACATACGGTGATCACATTGATAAATTAAAACTGGTAAAGATAAACGCACAAGTGCTTTTTTGAATGTGCGCCTTCAGCTGCAAAGATCATGTGGTTCGGGTGAACCAACGACTTCACTACCATGGAAACGACGAGGGGCGAGTGATTTTGTGACCGCAATTGCTTCACTTTCCGAAGCATTGCCAATTCGCTGAAATGCGTTTAAATTACTTTTAGCGCTCAGGAGAGTAAATGGCAGCAACGTCTCTTGCTCTTTACCCCGCAAATAAGACGCACGCATGAGTGTTGTCATCGAGCACTAGCGCTTCTTAACGGTTTTACTTCAAGGCTGTGCACCTGCGAGTTTGAAGTAGATTTTATTCTTCATTTTAGACATATTTAAATCTTCTTTGCTTTTGTTGTGACGTCAGAGATACAAGAAAAGAGATAGCAGAACTTCCGCCACATTTGAACGAAAGACCTAGCCAGTAAATTGACGGCTTCCACGGTCCAAGATGACATTTCTGCAACAGCTGTTTAGACTTACGATCACTGACCTCTCTGTTTCTATTTGTACCTCCGAACCTATGATGTCTGATCAGTTAGTGACCCTGGCAGTATTCGGAACGGGCTCCTTCTCGAAACTGATCGAAATTTGAGCACAAAGTATTTTTTGATGTCTAATTCGAGATGTTAATCACGAGCGGGAAATTTAAAAAAATATTCATCAAACTTATGAACCTGTATTGAATTATTAGTGTTATTACGTTACAATTTTAAAGGAAAAGTGGTATTAGTTTGTCCGTAACCACAGTTAGGATGGAAACGGAAATTTAATTAACCATTAAGAAATAATTCGTTTCAATTTTTAATTATAAAAACATTGGTATATATTGGTTTTGGTATATTTTGCATTCCGTTAAAATTTTTTCTCTCACCGTGACCTTGAAGGATTATCTAGAAAAAATACCCTCAGCGGTAAAATGTCACATCAGTTTCAGTTAATTTTCCAGTTTACAAAGCCTTCTTATTAAAGGCACCTCAGAGCAAGAAGAGAACGAAAGAGAGAGGGGTATTTAAAAGACAGATCCCCACATTACGCATTAAAATCTGAATTGTAAGAAATATCAACTATTCCGTATTGAGAAGTTCAGCAAACTCTGCTGGTTTCAAAAAGTTCAGTAAAATCTGCTTCAGTTTTCAAAAATTAAGGCACAATCCGCTTCAATTTTCAAAAAGTGCAGCCAAATCCACCGCAGTTTTCAACAATGGCAGCAAAAACCACTGCAGTTTTCAGAAAGTGCAGCAGAATCTGCTGTGCTTTCCAAGGAGTGCAGCAATATCCTCTGCAACTTTTAAAATTTCTACAAAAACTGCTGCAGTTTTTAAGAAGTACTGTAAAATCTGAGGCAGTTTTCAACGATTGCAGTAAGATCAACAGAAATTTCAAAAAGTGCAGCAAAATCTACTGCACCCTTCAAAGATTGTTGCGAAAACCGCTGCAGTTTTTAAAATTGCAACAAAATATGCTGCGGTTTAAAAAAATTCCAGTAAAATTTGCTGTGGTTTTTAAAAGTTCAGGAAAATCTGGTACAGTTTTCGATATTTGCGGTAAAATCTGCTGAAGTTTTCATAAGTTTTCTAACAGTTCAGCAAAATTTGCTGCAGTTTTAAAAAGGTGCAACAAAATCCACTGCAGATTTCAAAAAATGCAGTAAAAGACTTTCCTAGGTGTGCAGAAAAATCCACTGCCCTTTCCAAGAAGTGAAGCAAAATCAGCTAAACTTTCAAAGAAATGCAACAAAATAAACTGCAATTTACAAAAAGTTCAGCAAAACTGCTTTTCAAAGAATGCACCAAAATCCACTGCAGTTTTCAAAAAGCGCAGAAAAATTTGCTAAACTTTCCTAAGAGTGCAGTAAAATCCGTTATATTTTTCAAAAAATGCGGCAAAATTCGCAGAACTTTCCAAAAAGTGCAGTAAAAATCGGTCGAACTTTGTCGGAAAATCCGCTGAATTTCGAAAATGTCGGAGAATCTGCTGAATTTCGGAAATGCGGGCAAATTCGCTGAATTTCAAAAATGTCGGAAAATCCGCACAATTTCGAAAATAATGAAAAATCCGCTGAATTTCGGAAATGTCGGAAAGTTGACTAAATTTCAAAAATATCGGAAAATCCGCTGAAATTCGAAAATGTCGGAAAATCCGCCTAATTTCAAAAATGTCAAATTTCGAAAATGTCGGTAAATCCGCTGAATTTCAAAAATGCCGACAAATCCGCTGAATTTTGAAAATGTTGAAAAATCCGTAGAATTTCGGAAATGTCGGAAAATCCGTGAAATTTCGAAAATGTTGGAAAATCCACTGAATTTCGGAAATGTCGGAGAATTCGTGGAATTTCGAAAATGTCGGAAAATCGCTGAATTTCAGAAATGTCAAACAATCCACTGAAATTCGAAAATGTCGGAAATGTCGGGATGTCCACTGAATTCCGAAAATGTCGGTAAATCCGCTGAATTCAGTTCTAGTTGAACCTTCATAGCGACAAAACTGTCTATACCATCCGCGGAAACTCCAAACAAAATTTTGAATTAATCTGCTCTAAAAGGCGCAGTGCCTATCTAGCCCTTTCTCTTTTTTTCGAAATTAATAAGACGGAAACCGCGATTCACAAAATATTAAATAAAATAAATCAATAATGGGGGACTCTGGCCTCTGGTTGGTAAAATCATCAACCAAACGAAGCCCGCACCGAAATTTAACAGTGCACAAATTACGCTGGACAAAAGCCGCTTTCTAAGCACATCATCCGCATGTGCAAAGTACTTAGTCATCGCTCGAACAGATGAAGGAAAATCGATCAGACAGTCTCTGCCTTCTTGCTTAAGCGTGTTATCAGTGGAGTAGCGGGTGACGTTGAAAATTGCAATAAATTACGAAATGGAACAGTACTCGTGAAAACTAGAAATCGCATCCAAGCAACAAAGTTAATTCAACTTGCAAGAATTGGTACTGATGTGAATATAATAGTGAGTGAACACCGAACATTAAATTACGCTAGAGGTGTCATCTACTGTAATGAATTTAAATATTTATCTGACGAGGAAATATTATGTGAGTTCCAAGAACAAGGAGTTATTAGTACCAAATGAATTAAAACAAAGACAGCAGATTTACAACAAATCCCACCTTGTATTTTAACCTTCTCGACGTCTGAAATAGCAAAAGACTTAATAGTTGGTTATCTTAAAATAAATATAAGACCGTACATTCCACCACCACTGAGATGCATGAACTGCCTACGCTTTGGTCACATAACTGATGGCTGCAGGAATACCAAAATTTGCAGCAACTGCATCAAGTTATACCACCTAAAGGATTCAACCGAGACTTGTTACTACCCACCAAAATGCAACAACTGTATGGAAGAACATAATTCCTTTTTCAAAGCTTGCCCTATCTTTTTAAAAGAACGAGAAATTAAGAAGATACAAATTGTCGAGAAGGTTAGTATGACACAAGCTATTCGGATTTACAAAGAGAGACATCCCTTGACGACACTAAGGAGCTTTACCCAAATCGCAAAAATCAATTCTTGCACATGCAATAGCGAAAATGCCAACACCTCGAACTCAAACACACACGAAGCAACAGCGAATACTGACAGAGAAGTTCAACAAACCGAGCAAGTACAAGCAGCGAAACAAAAATCTCTGATGAAAACAAGCAACCTAAACTTCCTATAGAGCCATGGAAAAATCGACACAACAATGAAACAAACCGAACGAGACCTCACGACGATCACTGCCAAAGATAAAAAGGTACCTCCGCTAAAAACAAAATTAAATAAAATAAATTCATAAATCTTACAAAGAAATATTTCAAATAGGCAAAAACAATTAATTAAAAGAGCACTTAGGTCTAATCATTATGATAACAGCAGTACCAAACATATTGAAATCCATTCAAGTAGTGATAGCGAAACCGAACCCTTTTAAAAAACATGTCAAATGTATGTATAGTTCAGTGGAATTGTGATGGCTTCTTTAGGCACATAGAAGAATTCAAATCATTGTCTAACAAATATAACAATCTAGCACTTTGTATCCAAGAAACCAAGTTCAAATTTACCTTTTCGCCAAAGCTGAAAAACTTTAATATTTTCTATAAAAATGTAGAATCGGAGACTGTGGTTCATGGAGGGGTTGCCATTCTGATTAATGACAACTACGCCTGTGAACAAATTAACTTACAAACCTCCTTACAAGCCGTAGCGGTAAAACTCTTTGTTCCGATCCCTTTTACCCTATGCAATATTTACTTACCATGTAATGAATACGTAAATCGTGATGACATTCATAATATTATCGAACAAATAGAAGGCCCTTTGATTATTTTGGGAAACTTTAATTCACATAACTCCTTATGGGGCTCCAATAAGCTTGACTCTCGAGGAAGGTTAATAGAAGAAGTGTTAACTCAAAAATCTTTAAATTTAATGAATAATAGACAACCAACCTTTTTTAGCTTTTCACATAAAATCCACAGTGCTATTGTCCTCAGTATCTGCTCCCAAATCCTGCAAAATCACTCCGACTGATTCGTAGAAGATGATCTTTATAGTAGTGATCACTACCCCATAATCCTACCAATAACAGGAAGCTATTACAATTCCTCCTATCGCAATAAATTTAATACCAAAAAAGCTAACTGGGATATCTTTCGAGATAAGTTCGAAAAGATAAAGTTCAAAAAATGGCCACCTGCATTTAAAAATATAAATGAAATGGAGAGTAATTCCGTGGATCAAATTATTCAAGCTACCGAAAAATCCATGCCATTCCTGAAGACTCGTAATACTCCACATAAAAAAATAGTCCCATGGTGGAACGACGAAATAGCCGAACCAATAAAAGCGCGTACGAGGCTTCTTCGTAAATATAGAAGAATATCTAATTTTGAAGACTTTAAAAACTTCATCCGTGATAAATATCAAACGAGACGAATAATAAGGTACTACAAAAAGAAATCCTGGCGAGAATATGTGGGAACTATCTCTAGCCAAACCTCAACTTCTGAAATATTCCAGAAAATTAGGAGCATATATGGAAAAACAAAAACTACTCTCATAACCTCCATTAAAGTAAATAATGAGATAATATCCTCCCCTAAAGAAATCTCTGAAGACTTAGCAAAATTTTTTTCTAATGTGTCCAGCTCTAACAATCATAATAAAGTATTCTTACAACACAAACGACAAATAGAGGCATCAATACTTCATATACCTCCAGATGAAAATTGTTCATATAATACACCCTTTTCTAAACATGAATTTGAAAATACCTTAAGTGAATGCAAAGGTTCCTCACCCGCTCCCGATATGATCCATTAAGAAATGATAAAAAACTTAACCAACGATGGAAAATCATACTTCCTAAACATGTACAACCATATATATAGGAATAACATCTTCCCTGAAAACTGGCGAAGAGCTCTTTTAATACCAATATTTAAGCCAGCAAAAGACCCCATATCACCAAAGAATTATAGGCCAATCTCTCTAACAAATTGTGTATGCAAATTTTTAGAAAGAATAATCAATAAGCGATTAACCTGGTATCTTAAGAAAAACAATAAAATTAATATATACCAATGTGGATTTAGAAAAATAGGAGCACTGCAGATGCACACGCATACTTCGAGTCTGAAATAATGGAAGCATTTGCAACAACAAAATATCTTATCTCCATTTTCTTTGATATTGAAAAGGCCTACGATAGGCTTTGGAAACGAAAAGTTATGGAAGAACTTATTAATATGGGGCTTAAAGGTAACTTGGTAAAATTCATTGAGAACTTCTTAACTGAAAGAACTTTTCAAACTGTAAATGGGAACTATTTTTCATCAATCAAAAGAATGGAAAATAGAATATCCCAAGGAAGTGTACTTAGCGTAACTCTTTTGCTCGTAATTATAAATAGTATTTTCTCTAAAATAAGAAGACCCATTAAGGTAATTGCCTGTGCCGATGATATAACTATTTTTATGTCTGGCAAAAATCTAAAAACCATAGAAGCAAAACTCCAAAATACTCTGAACAAATTACATACCTGGACAAATCGTAATGGAATCCAATTTTCAACCACAAAGACAGTAGCTATGCTTTTTACGAGGAAAAGAAAAAACGTATTCAACCCAAAATTAAAACTTAATGGTATACCCTTAGAATATGTAGAAACACATAAATTTTTAGGACTTGTTTTTGATAAAAAACAGATGGAAAACACATACAGATGAAATAGAATTAAAAGCCTTTAAAAAACTTAACATAATAAAAATTTTATCAAACTCCAACTATAGATCTGACTGGATGTTATTACTCAGATTACATAATCTTACCGTCTTACCAGTTCTTAATTATGGATGCCCAATATACGCATTATCCAGTGAGAGTATATTGAAATCCCTTAATACAGTTCCATCTTCAATAGAGAACCACCACCAATTTGCATATGCCGTGAACCTTTAACTATTGAACACTTATTTGATACATGCAATTATTACACACCTCTAAAGTCAAAATATAATATTAAAGACAGAACAGCTCTGGCATCTCAAACCTTTGAGGGACTGAAAACCTTAGTAACTTTTTTTAAAACGCGCTAATATATATAAGAAAATCTGAAGTGACAAGCACAATAATGTAAAATAGCTAATGCAATCCTAATATCTAGAACTGTTTACACTTTAAGTTCTCAGATAAAATTTTCAAATACTTATAAGTATCTTTAGAATGCCATGAATTAGGGTCTTAAACAACCTTTAATTGTGAAAGTGAAAGTGTCCGAAAATTCCGTTGAATTTCGAAAGTGTCCGAAAATCCGCTGAATTTCGAAAATGTCCGAAAATCCGCAGAATTTCGAAAATGTCGGAAAGTCCGATGAATGCCGAAAGTGTCCGAAAATCCGCTGAATTTCGAAAATCCGCGAAATTCCGCTGAATTTCGAAATTGCCCAAAATTCCGCTGAATTTCGAAAGTACTGAAAAATCTGCTGAATTTCGAAAGTGTCCGAAAATCCGCTGAATTTGGAAAATGTCCAAAAATCCTCTAAATATTGAAAATACGCTGAATTTCGAAAATGCCGACAAATCCGCTGAATTTTAAAAACTCGAAAAATCCACCGAATTTCTAAAATGCCGGAAAGCCCGCTGAATTTCGACAATCTCCGAAAATCCGCTGAATTTCGTAAAATTTCGGAAATGCTGGCAAATCCGTTGTATTTTGAAAATCCGCAGAATTTCGAAAATGAAGAAAAATCCGCTAAATTTCGAAAATGTCCAAAAATCCGCTGAATTTCGTGAAATTTCGGAAATGTCGGTAAATCCGTTGAATTTCGAAAATGTCGCAAAATTCGTAGAATTTCGAAAAGGTCGAAAAATCCGCTGTATATCGAAAATGCCGGAAAATCCGCTGAATTTCGAAAATGTCGGAAAATCCGCTAAATTTCGTAAAATTTCGGAAATGTCGGTAAATCTGCTAAGCTTCGAAAATGCCGGCAAATCCGCTGAATCTCGCAAATGCCGGAAATGTCAAAACATTCACTGAATTTCGTAAAATGTTGGAAAATCCGCTGAATTTTCAAAATGTCGAAAAACACGCTGCATTTCCATAATCGAAAAATTTCAAAAATGTTGAAAAATCTGCTGAATTTCGAAAATGTCGAAAAATACGTTGAATTTCGAAAATGCCGGCAAATCCGCTGAATTTCGAAAGTGTCGGAAAATCGGATAAATTTCGTAATATTTCGGAAATGCCGGTATATCCGCTGAATTTCGGAAATGCGGGCAAATTCGCTGAATTTCAAAATTGTCGGAAAATCCGCATAATTTCGAAAATGATGAAAAGTCCACTGAATTTCGGAAACGTCGGAAAGTTGATTAAATTTCAAAAATGTCGGAAAATCCGCTGAAATTCGAATATGTCGGTAAATCCGTTGAACTTCGAAAATGTCGAAAAGTCCGCTGAATTTCGAAAACGTCGGAACATCCACTGAATTTCAAAAATGTCGGAAATTCCGCTGAATTTGGAGAATGTCCGAAAATGCGCTGAATTTCGAAAATGTCGAAAAGTCCGCTGAATTTCGAGAATGTCAGGTAATCAGAAAAATTTCATAAATATAGGAAAATCCGCGGAATTCCGAAAATGTCGGAAAGTCAGCTAAATTTTGTAAAATTTTGAAATGTCGGTAAATTCGCTGAATTTCGAAAATTTCAGATGATCGGAAAATATTTGAAAATGTCGGAAAATCTGCAGAATTTCGAAAATGTCGGAAAATTGGCCGAACTTCGAAAATGTCGGAATGTCTGCTGAATTTCGAAAAAGTTAGAAAATTTGCTACATTTCGAAAATCTCGGAGAATCCGCTGAATTCCAAAATTGCCGGAAATTCAGCTGAATTCCAGAAGTACCGGAACATTTGCGGATAACCGAAAGTGCTGGAAAATACGCTTAATTTCGGAACTGACAGAATGTATGCAGAATTCCAACATTACCAGAAAATCCGCTGAATTCTGATATTGCCGGAAAATTCGCTGAATTCCGAAAGTGCCGAAAAATCCGGCGAATTCCGAAAATACTGGAAAATTGGTTGCATTCCGCGAGTGGCGCAAAATGCGCTGAATTCCGAAAATACAGTAAGTACAGAAAGTAAACGTTGTCGGTTTTGGAAAATCATTTATAGCTTGTACTCTACTTTTGGACGGACCAATACCTTTTTCTGATATTTGGTATTCAAGAAATACTAATCCTTTTACACCAAATATACACTTGTTAGTGTTAACATTGATGCCATATTTTTCTAGGCGAGTAAACAGGGTTTGGAGATGTCTTTTGTGTTCTTCAGGAGTTTTGCTGCCTATTAAAATGTCGTCAATGTAGACGAAGATAAATTCTAGACCTTCTAAATTCTCATTGAAGAATCTTAGAAAAGTTTGAGCGCCGTTTTTCACGCCAAAAGGCATGCGGACAAACTCGAATAGTCCAAAAAGTGTAATCACAGCAGTGTATATGTCTTCGATAGCAACTAGAATTAGATGGTATGCTCTTACTAAATCAGCTTTAGAAAAAATTGAACATCCATGCAAATTTATGTTAAAGTCGTTTATTATTATCAGTAGAGGATACCTATCAAAAACGGTGGCAGTGTTGGTTTGCTTATAATCCCCACATGGTCTCCAGCTGAGATGCGACTGGTGAAGATGATGGTCGGCATATGCCTAACCTGACCATGGTTTCGAACTCCGGCTTGAGTATTTTATAATTTCCGGGGTTGAGCCTTTGCGGTCTCGAAGATGGAAGTGAGCCTTGAGAGTGAATTCTGTGAACGACGCTGTGATTTGCCTTTTCGGTGAAATTAGGTGGAGCTTTAAGTGAAGGGAAGTTGTTTAATATAGATGCGTACGCGCCTCGTAGTGGGTATAATTTAGGGAGAGGAGATGTGTAGAACGCAACATTCAAGAGGCGAAAAGCGAGGTTGTTCTATCTATAAGTTGCCTATGTCGGAAGTGAACTAACAAATTATGTTTATACAGAAAATCTGCTCCCAATATACAATAGCATGGTCGACCACGGCGATTACAAACGCGTGATCGAAGCTACGACGTAAATTTGGATCTAATATTAGTTGTTTAAAACCAAAAGTAGAAATTGGCGATCCATTGGCGGAAAGTAGTCGCATATCTGAATTGGGGAGATTATTAGAACTCTTAGAAAAATTTTTGATTGGTACTAGTGAAACTTGAGCACCTGTGTCTATTAGAAATTCCATATTAAGGTTTTATCAAAACTGAATAAGCGGCGTGAATATTTCTCCACTTCCGATTCTGCCGCCGAAAGAGATACATTTAGTTTATTTGACTATTCTCTTGAGATATAGACTTTTTGGTTTGGTTATAGTTTCTACAAGGTGGTGAGCATTTTTGGGTTTTTTTACCATAACGCGTGTGATACCAACATAAATCCTAGAATGTGAGGATGCTCTTGAAAGAAATCTGGTGGATGAAAAGGATCGATTCCTGTGCCTCGACTGCCTAGCTTCCAAACTTTTGATTCGTTGGGTCAGTCTATAAAGCGTTTGAGAATTGTTATTTGATTTGCTTGTACCCTTTGGCTTATAATTTTATTTATGTACGGCCGAAAATTTATTTATGAGATTGAGTCGTATATTTTACTAAGAAGTAATGCTTTTAAGTTCTCATACTTATTCTGAGAAGGGGGATTTAGTAAAACATCAGCAACAAGTTCCATAGTCTCTGGTGATAGAAAGGTTACTAAGTAATCGTGTTTTGTATTTGAACTGGTTATGCCTTTAACACGAAATTGACTTTTAAAAACCATAAATCTGGACGATTATTCCAGAATTGTGGTATTTTAAGTGTAGCGATATATGGATTTATGCTTGTGGTTTCTATTTGAGGAAGCTGATTACTGTTGGGTGAATTAGAGGCTGACTGTAGGTTCAAATTTATCGTTGGATTAGAACGTGATGCTAAATCAGAGCCCGATGTGGGATTAGCACTAGATGTCGTATTTGTATTGTCTGTGGACATCTTAATGGGACTAGTAGAAACGCGATGTATATAAGTTTGTTTTATGATTTAAATATAATTTTTCAAATGTACCGAATCTTTGAAGGTAGAGCAATTTTAAATCCGCATTTATTATACATCGCATTTATATACATGTTTGGTGGGAATATTAACGAGCTTTAAATTTAATTATGTTGTTATTTCGTCAGTTTGTATAAATTTATTAACGATGAATATGGAACTAGTTTTCGGCGTACGTGAATCGCTAAGATAAGCTGATTTTGTTGTAATAATCGTTGATTGATTTCGTTTTAACTCTTGATCCACCGTTGAATATACAATTTGATAGGCTAGCTTCAAACAATGACAATCCTTAGATATATGAATGGAAATATTCTAAAATGAAAATGCGCAAATAAGTATTTGGACATTTAGGAGAATATTTAAACAAAATTTATTATTTGTGCTCTTAGTCGCTTTAGATGCTTTTATCGTCCTGGGTTGATTTCAGTCTGTTTCTGCAAATGTGATGGAAGTGGATAAGCTTCTCGATCGTTTCCTCAGTTTGTACGTCTGGACAACTGTTGGCCGCTATTTGTTGGTACCGTTATGTACTTTTACCTCGTGAGTTGAGAAGAGAATGTGCCGAAATAGTTTAATTTTATTTAAACTAATCGGGCGACAATTTTTGTTGATGTGATTAACACCGCAATGAATATATTATTAATCCAATATTTTTTAATTGGTTTAAACACTAAAAACATGGAAGTGCGAGCTTTGTGCACGTGAGTTGGCACGTATAATTGATTTTTGCTAGCCGCCACTCTTACTTTTGATATTAATTGTTTTAATTTTGTTTTTTTTTTTTGGGCTTAACACGGTGCTGATTTACTTAAATATATTAGGCGTGTTGCCTCGGATGAACCGGATTACTTACGGAGTACTTTTGCACTTTTAGAGACAGAGTGCCGAAAGTTGAGGAAAATATAATGAATTCCGAAAGTAACGGAAAATCCGTTGAATTCCGAAAGTACCGGAAAGAAAGCAGAATTCCGAAAATACCAAAAAATACGCAGAATTCCGATAATGCCTGAAAATATGCTGAATTCCGGAAGTCTAAGAGAATCCGCTGAATTGCAAATGTGTCGGAAAATAAGCTGAATACCGAAAAATGCGCTGAATTTCGAAAGAGATAGAAATTGTTCTGAATTTCAAAAGTGATAGAAAATCCGCTGAATTCCGAAAATAATGGAAAATCCACTGAATTCCCAAAGTGTCGGATAATTTGTTGAATTCGGAAAGTGCGAGAAAATCCGCTGAATTACGAAAAAGCTGAAAAATGCGGTTAATTCTGAAACTGTCGCAAGATGCGCTGGATTCGGAAAATGTCGGAAATTACGCTAAATTCCGAAAGTGCCGGAAACTCTGCTGAATTCCGAAAGTGTGGCAAATTACGCCGCAATCCGAAACTGTCGCAAAATCAGCTGATTTCCGAAAATGCCAGAAAATCCGCTGAATTCCAATAATGTCGAAAAATCCGCTGCATTCCGAGAATACAACAAAAATCTGCCGAATTCTGAAAACACCGCAATGTCTGTTGAATTCCGAAAAAACGGTAAAATTTTTTGAATTCCGAACGTATCAAAAAACGCTAAAAGCTAAAAGCGCGGGAAAATGCGCTGCATTCCTAGAGTGCCGGAGAAAGTGCACAAATATCCGCTGATTTCTGAAAGAGAAGCAAATGCGGTGAATCAGAAAAGGACGATAAATCCTCTGAATTCCGAACGTGCCGCAAGAGCCGCTGAATTCCGAAACTACGGTAAAATTCGTTGAATTTCGAAAATGTCGGAAAATACGCTGATTTTCAAACATACCAGAAAATGTGCTTAAACCAAACAGTGATGGAAAATCCGCAGAAATCCGAAACTGCCACAAAATTCGCTGAATCCAGAAAATGCCGGAAAATCCGAATTCCTAAAATGCAGGAAAATGCGCTGAATTCAGAGAAGGACCGAAAATGCGAATCTCTAACGTGCCGAAAAATCTGCTGAATTCGGAAGTGCCGGAAAACCTGTTGAATTTCGAAAGTGCCGGATAATGCGGTGAAAGTGAAGAACATGCACTGAATTCGGAAAAGCCTGGAAAATCCACTGAATTCCGAAACTACCAGAAAATCTGTGATTCCGAGAGTGCAGGAAAATACGACAAATCTCGAAAGCGGCAGAAAAACTGCTGAATTTCGAAAATGCTGAAAAATCCGATGAATTCCAACAGTGTCGGAAAATCCACTGAATCCCGATAGTACCGAAAAATCCGCTAAATTCGGAAAGTGCCGGAAAATCCGCTTTCAGAAAATGCCGGAGATTCCGCTGAATTCCGAAAATGCTGGAAACTCCGCTAAGTAGATCTCTTTTTACTGGAGAAAGCGCAAGCACCCGGAGAAATTATATTCCCCGGTATAAAAAGAACTAGAACAAGCCAGTAAAGAAAGGAAAGGTGAGAAAGCTAAATTGAAGGAGGAAACGGCGAATTTTAAGGTCGAATTCCTCCGGGTTCGTTCCAATTAGAAGTAATAGAAGAAAACTCCAATAGTGACCTAGATTTAACCTGTGTCTTTGAAAATTGTGAGAGTGGATTGACCAGGTGTCGCCCTATAAGCTCAACCCGAAAGCTAAACGCGGATCTTTTAACTACGGGGAAATGGTTGACGCATAAGCCACAATTTTAAGGGTGCACATGGTGCCTCTCTACGGCCACTGATTAATCGAGGAACTACAAAAGTTCCGATTGGTATCCTCAATCCCTGTATAGAGGAATTGTGAAAATAAAACTAGCTCCAGTAAAGGATTACTTGGTAGTCTCTCGCTATAACTACTTGTACAACTTGATTGTTGACTGCTGGGCTTCAAGGGCCACTGAACGACTTAGTTGTGATCATTTCTCACTAGGAGCTAGACTGCTCATCCGCCTGATAAGTAACTGTTATCAATGTAGGCAAATTCAGCTCCTTAGACTCTTTTCAAAAAAAGACTAATGTAAATCTGCCGCTAATCTATTAATATTGTTATTGCTACAACGCTCTCATTTCTCTTGAATAAAGAGGATAATGAGCGCCAGTATGCACACTCGAATATTTTGCTCCGTCTCGAAATCTCCTGGATTTCAAAAAAATAGTAACAGAGTGATGAATTAACGATAGGATTCCAGAAGGATGAAATATTGATTTCGTAAATTACAGAACATTCTAAGCTCCGTTGACATGAGCGAAGAGTGTAGGGGAAGGCATTTGTCCAACCGCATTAAAATAGGGTCAGATGAAAACCGTTAGAGGCTCGAATATGAGCAGGTAGCGAGACCCTTCCTCTGAGATGGTTTGTATAGAGAGCCTTAGTTGTCGTTCGATCTTCGTCACAGAAGGATGTATTTCGTCATGAGTGCCACGTACGCATCAGGTTGCGAAGCCGTGCTTTTGTGTTTGCATCTAAAAGGACGGAAAATGTCATACTACTAAATACATGAAGCAGTCAAAGACATTTTTTAGTAAGTGGGTGAAACGCTATTCTGAAGTAAAAAATGTTGATGACCGGCCGGATCGTGGCTCCATGCAGGAAATGGCAAAATAGGAGGATAGGATGATTTTACAGGTACTCGAGAAAAACTCTCGTCTATCATTACGTGATGGGCAAGTGGTTCTGTGTAAAAAGGGTCTAAATGGGTCATCTGATACTATAAGAAGACGTTTACTGACTCATGAAATGAAATTTCGTAGCACAAAAAATAAACCGCTACTGTCTGCGAAACACATTGAAAAGACACTCACTTGGGCAAATAAGAATATGCACCGCGATTGGGAAAATGTAATTATTTTCGGACGAAGCTTCTTTTTAGGCATGTTCTTCCATCACTCATACCTGCTGTAACCACGCCGATGGATTTATCCAGCGGACCTTCAAACACGCGGTAAAGGTGTACGTTGGCTATTTCTCAAAACAGGGATTTAGCACTTTGCACATGTTTACAGACAATTTAAGCGATGCTCAAATGGTCAAAATATATCAGAAGGCTTCATTACCATCTGCCTGAAGGTAGTTTGCAAGAAAACGTATATATTGGCTACTGTAAGAAAACAATGACCCGAATCATCGGAGTCATCTTTGTACTGCGTGGAAACAAAAAAAAATGGCATTGACGTACTAGTTTTGCCATTGCAGCCGCCGGATGCAAATGCCATAGAAAATGTTTGGGCACTCATGAAGTTTAAGCTCCGAAGAAAGAAACAAGCAATTATTTCATCAAATTCGACTTATATGGAGGAACGTGGATCAGTGAGCTGTGATCACTCGTGACAATAGATGCTCTACCCTCTAATATATGAGGGAAGAATTTAATGCTTGAAAGAATGGCAAGAAGCTCTCTGTCATACGTGCAAAGTTTTCTAAACTCCACCCTCAAATTATTCAAAGGAAGGGCCAATGGCACGGCCAGATGCGTCTGCAGACAAAGCAATAGACACTGATTGCAACAAGAAGTCAAAAGCATCGAATGACGAAATGCTGGACTTACACTCTTCTACAGCTTTAAATTCGGGCGTCCAGTTGACCTTGATCTTTCATGTTTCCTTGTGTTCCTGAAGAAATGCTTTAATGGTGGACGGTTTTGGAATGCAGCAACAATAGTAATTGAATATGCCCCGGAAGCGCTGAAAATCTAGTGTTGAAAAAATGGAAATTGCTTCTACCTTGTCTGA
This sequence comes from Proctacanthus coquilletti, assembly GCA_001932985.1. NCBI lineage: Eukaryota > Metazoa > Arthropoda > Insecta > Diptera > Asilidae > Proctacanthus > Proctacanthus coquilletti. The sequence continues at coordinate 17,662 of MNCL01000425.1, forward strand.
TGAAACCGTAAATCCACTCTTCCTAGGAAATTGACTACTCTTCCTAGGTAATTGACTCACCTCTTCCTATGTAATTGACTACTCTCTTGTCAAAATAACTTGCTTGGATTAATAACCAGCTTATATTTCCGGAAGATGTTAAAGATGATTTGTAGGTGTTGAAGGTGATTTTGGGGAGAATTAAAGAAGGCAATGGGATCATCGATGAAACAAGATGCAAAGTCGATGCCGCATAGAAGGCTGTCCATATGACGTTGAAGTCTATGTGGCATTCCACATAATTCAAAAAAGCCAAGTGGCGTTGAAACAGCAGTCTTTCGAATGCTTCTATTCATTACTCGGTGGTATACTTTGACAAAGTCGATAATGGAGAAAATCGTACTGGCATGACAGCGGTGAAAAATACCGAATAAATATTTGAATAAATAAATAAGTGGGAATGGATAACTTTTTTATTGGGTAATCTCCCATTGAACGCCAGCCGTCAAGCCTCCTAGCCACCATGTGAATAAGGCTGGATGGTCTGATTACTCCATGTTGCAGAAGAAGATCAAAATCAGCTTTGGCTGCCAGAAACTTTTCACAGGTAAGACGTCGGAGACGTGTTGACACAGACGGTCCATGCGTTACTATACGATACCGCACTGTAGTTGCCTATAAGGAATCTCAATAGTGTTTGAAGCGAGATGAAAAGAAGCTATTGTAGAGATGCTGTAAACAGGTGCTGTAGCAACTTGTCCACGTGTGTCTAAAATAAGCCAGAAAATAAACACCCAGAGAATAGCCTGATGAGTGCCTGCAAAGATGAACACCTATTTGAACTCACGTCGAAGGCCTAGCTGCAGCGAGAGAAGATGACTGCCATAGGTGTTGATAACAGAGTTGTTGGCAACAAAAAGCTTACATTTTATAAGTTTATATAAATCGTCTATCGATTGCACCTTGTAGCGCACCCAGAAATAAGTGATCCAGAAGGCATCGGCACTTGCAGTTAGCTGATCAAGTGAAGCAGTGACCCAAAATACTCGTAGCAGTGTCTGCACGGCCTGTGGTAGCAGAACTAACTAAAGAACCCTGAGTACGTTATCAGGAGTTTGATCTCCAACCATAGAACGTATGATCCTGAGCAATTCTGAGTTTTTTTTGCACCCAAGCTCAATTTCAATCAGGACGTTATGTAGTTGTTTGTTTGCAGAGTCTGCAATGTGATTAATTAGCTGAGCCTTTAGATATTGATACTTATCAGTGGAAGGAGGAGACTTAATTAAGTCCAGGAGAGCATCTGGGGTAAGACTACTGACAACAAATTGGTATTTAGCATTGTCAACGATTGATTGAAACAACGATTCTACCTGGAAAAACCAGACATCGGGATTACCTTTCTAGGGAAGAAGTCGGTAATTTTGGATAGATGCAAGATAGACTCTTTGTTTGGAAGACCTGTTGAGTTAGAAGATGCAGTCGTGTGAGCTGATGCAACAAGTTGAGACATGTCGTTAGTTCTGAGTGTGATGTCGTGCGTAAGAGGAAGGCCACGTACTGGTGAATGGTCAATCGGCATTGTCTTTGAAGCGCCGCGTGAAAACATCTTTACACTTATTGTGCACCACGAAAAAGAAAACACAAAGCACATATTGTTTGTAAGACTGTTCGCAAAGCAATTCACCACTGCAAGGTTATCACGTTGATGTCACCATTATGGGAGCTATGGGGGCTCACTCATAATAAAGAATAAATGATGAGTATATTAAACTAGCTAATTGCACAGTATATCTCCTATAGAGAATATTTGGTTAGTTGGCCACAGATGCGACGTGAAAAGACGCGCTACTCCGTTGGTGTCTGACGTGGGACTTAAAGTAACTTCCATTCGTGACGACCAGTCTAACTCTTGGGGCGAGCGTCGCGTCATTGATTTAGTAGGGAAAACAAAGCCGCCACAAACACTTTTGTCCAAGAAATGTGCTTATTGTTAGCAATTGAATGGTAGTGTAATGTGGGTACAAGGCATTCAATAGGGTAAGGAGAATAACAACTAATTACCCAATTTATTTTAAAACTTTAGGAATTTCATATATTTTTTCAAAAGATTATAAATTCAATATCTTGTATTAGTTTATAAATTCAATGCTTCGAAATGGTTTATATTTTAAGATTCTCCCTTTTTCCTGAAGGCCTCTATGTATCTAACGTATTATCTGAGGTATTTATCGGCAGCGAGCAGTTTAGTTACATGGCAATTTAGCTCCCCTCCTTGAGATTTTAATGTTACCATACGAACAAGTTGATCCCTGCCCGGATAAATCCTAATTGCTCTTTCCAAGGACCATTAATTGGACGGAAGATTTTCATTTCTTTTTTTGAGTATTAGATCGCCGATATTAAAATTTGAGGAAGCACGCAACCAAAAATTCTGCCTCAAGCATTGTAAAAGAATCTATCTAGTGAATGGACAAGATTTCGTCTAATGAGTGTGGTTTAAATCTGAACGATCTTCTTTAGGAGGAGCTAATTGGATATCTCCGATCATAAAATGGCCCCGCGTGAGTACACAAAGGTCGTCTGAGTCATCAGTGAAGAGGTGTAGTGGCCTTGAATTAAGGTATGGCTCTATCGGGTTAGAAACCATGCACATTTTTGCGTTTTCTTTAAATGAACATTCCATATAATTAGCATTCATCGGATGCAACGAATACTCATCATTTTTGCAGCGTGATGAGTAGCAGCAGTATAAGAGATTTTAACTTCTGGATTTAGCTGGTTTCGAGCACCAATAAATATCGTCCCACAGTTCGAGTACTGTTCGAACCCATTTTGAACCTTTTTAACGGTTTCGAAATCTGCCTCACCGCCACCATCACGAAACGAAAAAATTTCAAAAAAAAAATGACTACAAGTATTCACTTTATTTCTATAAAATAATTCACAATAATTCAACCAAACAAAATAATAAAAAGGTTAACAAACTAAATGCAAATCAAAGAAAATAAAAAAGAGAAAAAAGAAATAAAAAATTATGTAACAAATAAAGTAATTAATAAAAAACTCAGATCACAAAGTCAATCACAAATCAGAAATTTAATAATGTAATCAAGAAAAATATTAGTTATGAAAATAAAGTAATAAATTAGTCTAAATGATTAAGCAAGTACAGAAGAAATTAATGCAAATTATAAGACAAAGTATTTAACAGTGAAATTATGAAAATAATCCAATTATAAAGTTAATAAAGTATTAATGCAACTGATATATAGTAATAAACTCACACTAGATACCAACTCAAAAAAGAACTTCATCCCATGCCAAAGGGCAAATAATAAAATGTTGAAAATTATGAGAACTGAATTTTAAAATAAACTGTCACTATAAAATTGAACAATCACCTTTTCCATTGCACGCACTTCTCGCCAGTGCCGATCTTATCGACCGTGACGTCTCAGCCCAGGGTCAACGATCCGGCTTTACCGTGATCGGTCCCACTACATGGGCGGGGCTAATAAGATCATAAGTCATTACCATACGTGCCCCTATTGAGGTGAAATTAACACCACTCCGTCACCAGTTTAATGTATCCCTCCAAGACCGGTATTTTTCCTTCTGTCCCTGACTGGACAAACCAAAACGGCTGGCCCGGAAAGCTGTCAAATTGTTTGTTGATGACGGCCGAAGTCGACTTGTATGTAAGTGATCAAAATATTTCTTTCTTAATTGTAGTTTGAGTAAGAATTTTGTTAGATTTGTTTAATTATTATTTGCATGCTTATGGACAAATGTGTAATGTGTTAAATATTGTGCCAGTATGTTTTAGTAATGTTTTGGTTTGAATTTAAAAGTACTTGAAATTACATCGATGCAATAATTGACGACTGTTTTTCTCCAATTTGATTCAAGTAAAGTATAAGCACTATATTTGTTATAGTGAACCTGGGCCCTTAGCAATCAAATGCATTTTTAATTTCATCGATATCGACGTAAGATATTCTGATTGTTTTATGCCCAGTTTGGGGCGTTTTTTAAACTTTGTGGGCCTCTCCCCCTAAGGGGGGAGATTTGGACACTCATAATCTATATTTGTGCAAAATTTCATTCAAATCATTGTCTTTAAGTTCGAGGACTTTCGTAAGTCTGCTTGGAAAATATTGTATGAGATCTTTACACTGATTACACTTCTCGTCTAGTGAAATAATTTAGAAAGGGGAACAATATAAGTCTTTCTATTTTGTACTGCTATAAGAACTGAAAAGAGATTAAAGGGAGGGATCTACTGATCAGTTACTTGGATTTTTGTTTTCACCTTTTTATATATTTTATAACAGTATCGAGAAAAAAAAGTGAGCTATTCCGATATATATATATATATATATATATATATATATATATATATATATATATATATATATATATATGTATACGTATATGTGCAATGATTATTTATAAGGTTTAAAATGTAAAACATGTTTTTTACATGTATATAATGGTTTCCACTCAAATTTCGTCTATTATAAATGTAGAACCCTAACATTAATTTTGTCAGATTTGACGATGTCCTTGAAAATGGCATGCATTTTTGTTCCGACTTCTGCAGGTTTTTTGGACTAACTTTTCGCACATGATTTCTGTAGGGTTATAGAAATGCTATTTGGTTTCTGTGTTCTAAGAATTTCGACAGTATTGGAAAGTTTACATCTGAATTAGAGGACGGCTAGAGTACCCGATTTTTGGGAGCAACGATACAACGTGGCAATACGCCTTCCCACTCAGCCTTATCAATTCGCAAGTTTTGTGATAAAAATCAGATAATTGTCTTCCCCAACCCTCTTTAGTCCCTAAAAAAATTACATTTTTTAAGCACATTTAAAAAAAAAATTGTCTACGTCAGTTTCCGCGGAATATTGTTTTAATTAATAATTAATCTTTTTTTTCAGATGTTTTATACAAGATAAAATCTGCACGCAATATTGACCTGTTGTGAATTTCGGTTGATCTTCAAGGTAAAAATTTATTGTTATTTCTAGAAAAATTTTAATAAAAAACTATAACAATAAAATTTCTCAAAGTGTAGAAAATGTCTCATTTCAATACTTTTCCCGCTCAATAATTTCGTTCTTTTATTTGAGCCGACTGTAACTCCCTGTAAGATCGGAAAATGCGATGTTTTTTCGCCCACTAATCAGAGGGTTCTTTTTAGGCATTTTACACTCTTTCTTCACCTGAGGTAGAAAATATTGAATCTCATCGTGAAGGGTGCAGGTGCGCTCGTATCAACTCGATTAATACGAGTTTAACCAAATCATTAGGGTCTCGTGACTAAGTGAACAAAATGTACCTAATGTAGCTAAGAAACTCTGAAGCGGGAGTCCAACACTGCCTCGACGTGCGGACATTGCATGGAAGTGTCAAGGAGCCAACCGTAATATGATCCGCCGGGCTGGACGTAATGAGTGGCCTCTTAAGGCATTAAAAATATTAAAATTTAAGATTTTGGTCCACTCATTATATAATCTGCAACAGCGAACAGTTGTTATAAGTTTGTATCATCAGCTAATTTTTATCCTGGTTATATGCTATGTTGAAAAGAAGCAACATCGAGACCGAAATATACTTTAAGTCAAATATGTATACTTACTTGAACCCGCAAATTTATACGTATCAATCTGAAAATAGATAATTAGAATGAATACTAAATAATTAAATTATATTTGCTGAAATTATCTAATCGGATCGTGATTGTTGTTGGACTCACCCGTAACCTCGCAAATAAACCATTAAATCCCCACAGTGCGGGTTCAACCGGGTTTTAGTAATGGGTTTCACGCCACAGTGAAGATTTAAAAAGGAAGTGTAATTAAATGTGTTTTTATTGGAAAACAACTAAAAAATTTGAATTTGTGTTAAAATCCCACGTGTGATTTCTATAAAATGGTTATTTTTCTTGCAATAATTGTCGCCTACAGTGGATTGGTCAAAGTATATTCAGCTCAAATGAGGAAAGTGTCGACAAAGTAGTACTCTATATATATTCGGCGTGGCTTTTAAAGGTACTGCCGTTAAAAGCAGCCTTTGTTTACCTATAAATGACTTGGAAGTAAATAACTATTTCCGGATTAAAAGTAATATTTCCGATATCCGATATCCGATAGGAACGAAGTTCCTTATGCTATTCGACAAATATTTTATTTATAAATTTTAGTCAAAGTATTTTGCAAAGAATATTTTAATTTGCGTATAAATTTTTTATATATAAATATTATTTTATAATGTTTAACGGATTTACAATTATTTATAAACTTATATATTAATCATATAAAAAATGGTTGTTTACATAAAATAATAATAATTAAATTTAATCATACTCTATCATCGAAATTATTGGCTTGTGGTAACTAAAATAGGAAATGTATGTTTGAGACTTTATGTTTTCCAAGTATCTTGAAAAAACAGCATCAATAGTAGTATGGTATCTCGTAGTAGATTCTGCTGGATCATTGTTCATACTTAAATTAAATGTGTCCATGAGAAAAGTCTTGAATGAGTTAGATTTCTCATCTTTAAAATTAAGATTAAAATCACCTGCCAAAATAAGTGGAAGTTGGTCATAATTTTTACCATACTTTTTAAGTGTCTGAGCACCTTCTTTAGAATATTCTAATATGAATGAATTTTTCTACATCATTTAATTTTTGTTTTTGGGTAATGTAAAGGACAACCATTACTACTTCAAGACCGTTTTCCATCTTACAAATAGCTGAACAAATATCTCCAACAGACGAATGCTGAATGCGAAAATCTTGAGTATTATGTAAATTATGTCCATATTCGGTGTGAGAATATTGGCAGTATCACCATTACAATGATAAATTGCAACTCCACCTGATCGTACATTGACTCGTTTATACTGAACAATACAATTGAAATTTGGTATATTATATAACTCATCATTGCTCATATTTGTCTCAGAAAGTAGTAAAATATTAGTTTTTTGAGTAACTACATCTGTTAAATCTAAGTTATGACTCTTTAAGCTTTGGACATTGAAGGTGAGAATTGAAAAAACTTTTTTGTTACTTATAAAATCTGTAATAGTTTTTGCTTTAGTATGCAAAATATTTAAGGGTAGTCTTTGGAATTCTTGGAGTAATTTTTCTGTGGATTTAGCCTGCACTCGATTATGATAAAATTTAAACTTAGTTTCATCATCATCGGATGTTACTATATATAATCCTTCGATCCTTGTTACACGAAAAAGCGCAACATAGACAAGTTCTTGTGGATGTCCTCTACTATACTCATAAACAATTTCATCAAAGGTCCCACCCTGGGACTTGTGTATAGTCATAGCACAAGCCGCCATTACAGGAAAGTGTCTTCGTTTAGCGATAACTTTTTTATCAGATGTCAATGGAATATTTGACGTTCTTAATTCAATGGGTATAGCTAAATTACTGACTCTAGTCCGTATTCTCAAATTAGCAGCTTTTTTTCTCTTTTTTTGACCAATCTTTTCTGAACAGCAAATTTCCAACCATACTCGACACACGGTGTTATTTTCATCAAAATCGAGATGGACTAATTTTCCAGCTGTACCATTACATAAGCCATCAGTAACATCAATATTAGTAGTGATAACATAATATTTATTCATAACGAAAATTATTTCGTACGGCAAACCACCAGTATCACTAACAGCCTTTTTATGTAATTTTGCTCTGCAATTGGCCTCTTGTTCATGACTTTTAGATCCAGTAACTACATCAGTAGCTATGGAGATGATTTTATCTTCAAATTGTTGTAAAACATAATTGTTATAAGCATTGACATCTTTATTTTGGTAAAACAAACGAATCCCGTTAGGACAAAATCTTTCAGCATCAACTTTTTTAAAAAATCTTGATTCAATAAGATCGAATTCATTTTTTTGTAATGGGTTACCATTCCCTATCTTGGTTAGTATATCAGAAAAGGTAACATTAGCTTGTCTCATAACTTGAGTTAATTCATAAAATTTTAGACTCCGCCACAGAAAAGGACCATCAAGACGTGTTTTAATTGGCTGATATATCGGTGTTGCTCTTACTGGTGGTGCCTGTCGCAAGTCTCCGATAAGAATCACATCTAGACCCCCAAAAGTATCCGTATAATTTCCCGTAATTTGTTTTAAACGTAAGTCAATTCTATTTAATAGCTCCGCACTGACCATGCTTATTTCA
>MNCL01000426.1:0-25772 GCA_001932985.1 Proctacanthus coquilletti
TCGAGAATTCGGCTTCGTTGTGCTGCAACGAAGTGCGAAAAGATGGGCTCGGAGTTGTTGAAATCGTGACATAGTTCCAGAAATACTATTAGAGTGCCATTTATAATAGCCCCGTATCGCAATCCTTTGTATTCACAATAATCTAATTCTCTTTCATAAAAAGTGCCAATGGAAGAAGTAGCGCCACAAATTACACCATTCGCCTCATGTTTATAAAATTCTTTAAGACCTGTTTTAAATAGCATCTGATCTCTGTCGCAATATACTTTTAAAATCTTTCCGAGATAATCATTAACACCCCGCGAACGATCCATCTCAAATCCTCCCTCGCAATACAGCATAACAGGTTTGTTTTGCACAGTCACTTTGCTAATTTTGTCGGATAAAACATAGCCATTCGGAGTTGGTAAAAATACTCCGTCAAAACCCCGAATGTAATCCTCAAGCTGACAATAGGCACGTATGCCGATCACTTGAACCATAAGAAGGTAGACACAAAATTTTATCATTGTAAAACTGCTATTTCTCGATTTGAATGAATACTTGAACTGATTTGGACTTAAGGAAAATCGTTCTATATATGGTATAGGAGAACTTCCTAAGTTTTTGTTTATTTATAACTCCCGTGGACCACTGGTCAAAGAAAGGAAGACGTGTTTGTTTATACAAAAGTGGACTACGGATCGTCGGCTCTAAGAAATACTATTCAGCATTAAATCTTATCTTCTGATAACCTTTTATTCCTTTCTATGAATTCTTACTGAAATATGATTCTAAATATTTCTCAGCAAATATTCCAAAGCAAAATATTTACGAAAGTCCCTTCCACATGCCGGATTTCAATAGTTTGAAACAAAATAACAAAAGTGCTTCATACGATTTTTAAATGGTTTCAAATTTGCCTATTCGGAAGAATTATTTAGTAATTATTATCTAAATATAAATTCCATAGTAAATCTTTAGGCTTTGCATTTTGAAAAACAATAAAAGAATTTTACTTAAAGTGCATTTTGTTTTATTCAGCCTTCCTTGGATTTGCCAATCTTATTTGGTGTCTTGAGACATCAGTGCTAGCACGCTGTCTGTCATTTTAAAATGTAAGAATTCGCTTCTGACCTTGAATTTTGTTGCATTCTTAACACCAGTTGAATAATGTATGGTGCATTTACTTCTATTATTAAGCCTTTGAGTTTTGGAGTTTTTTGTATTATATAAAGAAGGTAGGAATACTAAAATATGGTCCAATCGGTGCCTTGAGTTTTTACTTTTAATAAATAATACTGTGTAGATGAACAGATGATGGAATTCTTTGTACAAAACAAGCTCTCGTGTGCACAATAAGAAGAAATCAGATAAGTAGGTTTTCATTCAAAAATGTGTAATACAAAAGATCTATTTGAAAAGCATAAAATCTGTTAATATATGTGCCTATAACTAGACTGGGAGAAGTCGTCTATTGCGGTCACCGGGGAACCATTGTGCTTGCGCCTCAAAGTAAACAGTCGACATTGTTGGCGCAGAGATCGTTGGCGATAGCCGAAAGAGATCTGGAGTTAAAAGAACCCTTCTGTCTTCTTTGACTTATTTACATATTTAAGCAAACGGAAAGTAACCCAGCAACGACAGTTTGTGACGTCTTTGCGCTACCTCTTTTGGCGGGTTAGCTGATTTCAACTGCAGTTTAAGTGTAAAAGGAATTTCCTGTGACAAATTCTCTCACTGGCTTCCATTATGATTTCACCGGTCGCAAATCAAAATTATATTTCTTTTCTCAACAATTCCATTTGCAGTTTATTCAGTCAACAATTGCATTAATTGTTCTGGCCTTTTAGCGAACGTGCTCGGAAGCCGACAGTTCGGTTTAGTTTAAAATTCCAGATATTTTTGGATAACTCCCCTTTTATTTTTATATGTACGCATTTTAATTGCGTGCAATTGTATACACCTACTATAACAGTATTATACGTAAAGCAAACCTCAACAACACCAAACATAAAATTTTGTTTTTTTTTATATTCTGGAATAAAAATAATAAAATTTATTACCTATACGTATGTAACCATTTGCATATAGACATTTTCTTTCAAATTTTATTTTTGAAATATGGTGAATATTGGTGAAATTGAAATTAAAATGATAAATATGAAATTATTTAGACAATGATAAAATTCTTCTCCGCCATAATTTGTACTAGGGTTTAACAATAAAAGCTTTATCAAAAATAAGATAAAAACAGATAAAGAGGGAAGCAGGCAGCCCGAAACTTATATACATATGTATTTTAAATTTGACATGATTTAATGGCATAAAATACGCAAAATCGAACAGTTAAACAAACTTTTAGGTTCTCAAAAAATTTAATTTATATACCTTAGATATGGCTTCGGAGTATGCACCAAATTATGTTCTTAGGCGAATTTGAAATAATATGAATTATTTGTGCGAATTGTTTGATTTAGCACGAATTAGAAACGAATGTGTTTTCGGTTTGATTTAATACTATCACCCAAATTATAAAAGAAAAATTTATTCATAAATTCAAGAAAAGATCCTAAAAAGAAATTTTACAGGTAACCTTTGCATAACACCGTGCTTTAAGAACATGATTTTCGTACAACCCGTATATTTGAAACCTCTGTATTTTTTTGTTTTACACAGTTTCGGTTAACACGGAATAAAATTTCGTGTTAAACGAGGACTATCTGTATATGGTGTATACTTTTGTTTCCCTGATTTTTTGTCTGTAGAACCAATCTCTATTTTTCCACAGCAGTGTATTTTTTAGACGATATTTTTACACAGAACCAACCTCTTGTGTAAAAATGGAATGGGGGAAATTTTACCATCGATAAGAAATATAAAAGTAGCCAACCCAGTGTTTGATGCGAAAAAGAACACCAGTAATTTTTATTTAGTTCTTCAATTCAATGTAATTTAGGCGAAATAAAAATTCGTTTTAACTTTATATTACATTTGTTACCAGTTTAACATTTTAAATCTGGAATCAATATTTCGGTCAAAAGCGCAGAATAAAAAGATATATAAAATATTTTCAAATTCACAAAAATATGCTAGTTGGTGTATGCAACACTTCATTCATATGTGTTATCCTTGAGAATATTTAGGTGAAATATCAAATTTATATTAATTTTAATAACGCTAACAATACGTAGTTAATCTTAAGACCTATTAGCAGTTTACCATAAAATTTAACATTTGAAAGAAAAAATTTATGTTTTCAAAATTTTGACTTTATCACTTTTCCTTAGTAAAACACAATTTTAATAGATAAGGTTTCATACTTTTATTTATGTTACGTTGATTTAATTTTATTGATTAAATCGTTCCAAACTATGAAGGACAAGCTAATTTTGTTCTCTTCTTCAAAAATTGTGAAACTAAAAAATTGTCTAAAAATAATGGTCACATCCCAAAATTATTAAATACTATCACATTGATTTTAATGTTTATAAAATTTATATATATTTAAAATGTATATGATTGAACATATATTTAGTTATGTGTATAGTTCACTTTTCTCACGAACTAAAATATTTAATAATCGTTTTGGATATTGAAATACTAAATATTAGAGTTCTTTTAAATAAAACATCATCATTTTTCATTTCATAAAATGTTTTACTTCTTTACATTTCGGCTTCGTTCCCTAAAAATGAAATATAATAATACCCTTTTAATGGATACCTATTTTGGCCTAAAATATTCAAAAATCGGTTTTCTTAAAGAACAGAATTTTAAAAATGTGTGCGTAAAAGGAAATTTTAAAACTTTCTTTAAAAAAATGTAACAAATAAATATTTTTTAAACGAACTCTATTTTGTGATTCTTCTTCTTATTATTATTATAATTCATTTTGTTGTTCCATAACGATACTTTTTCTAAGTAGAAAATTCGATTTAATTAAAATTGTTTCAGATGAAGAAAAACTTTGAAATAGTAGATTTTAATAAAACAAAAGATTTCAGTTTTTTAAAACAGTGCAGTAGTAATAATATTTTCCCAGAAAGGTATGGGTTAAACTATCCTCCACCAACACAGAAATATCTCGTCATGACGTTTAGTATTTTTTCAAAAAATAAGTGCACAGAAATAATGATGGAAAATCAAACCTTATATCAGCTTTTTATTACCAGAATAATAAGTCCAGCTTAATATATCTATAAGAACATGCGTATTTTCCCGATAGTCAATGGGTCAAGCTATGATGTAACTTCTATAAACCCTTCTCTTAGTTCTTGTATTCAATTATTTATCTTTTTCTGAACATTTTGGACCAAACCTCCTTTATTATTAATCTTAAGGTCTTTGACCTTTTGAGAATTGCTTTTAAATTTTAGTATTAAAAAGATTTATATATTCATGCCACTTCCTATTAAACTCTTCGTTTATCGCAGCTAATAAGGGCTATATGTAGGCCTGTTTCCGTTGCGTATCATTTCGCTGGACGTTCTGAAAAAAATTGATCGAAAGCGATGCAAAAAAAGTTGATTTGAATAGCCAGACCGCGTCGATCGTAGCGTCTTCGAATTCCAAGACGTTTTGGCTAGGTTTTTGACGACGACACCACCTGCCCATTTCCCATATCAAAATTTCATAACACTGACACGGTTGCCGATTGCTCCTCACTTATGTGCATATTTAAGAATCGTAGAATATCAGCCGGCGGCGGCAGCACCACCTTATGAATAAATCATTAAGGTGTGGGCCCCGCGAGGCGAAATTCATCTAAATCCAAATTGATCTTTTCCCACGCGCGCGGCCGTTGTCTTCTTTCCTTTCCCTTTTCCCTTAAGACGTCGCGACGACGATGACCGGAAAGAAGCTCCTCCCTTCTACTTAGTTGCGCTACAAGTGAGAGAAAGGTTAAGGTTTGTCGTTTGTTGCCACACAATGCCAGCAGCAAAACCGAGACCAAAGTCAAGTTTATTTAGCGAATTTCAAGACGTTCGTCGTTGTCTTCCTGGTGAAAACCACTTAACCGCAGAAATGTTGCAGCGAATCATTTTCTTCATCGGTTTCTTCGTTGTGCGGCTAGGTGAGGCCGCGGAGGATAATCAAGAAGAATAAGAAAACAATTCTACTGATTTGTGGAAAAGTAGCTCGAAGGTTTTTCCATGCAAATAAGCGAGTATTTTGTCACAAACGACACGAGCCGCCCACACATGTGCATACATTTCGCGAGGGGAATACCTAAGTCGAAATGCATTCAAGAAACACCCAAGAAGCCGAAAGTTTGTGATCGCTATACTTAAGACGACTGAACCGGTTCTTCACAGAACTGCGGGTTTAAACCAACTTCAACCAGGTCATCCGCCCCGCAAGCCATCGTCTGTGCATTTGACCATTTCATTCATCCGGAAAACTAGCCACTAGCCGGCGGCAACGGCCACTGAGCCGGGCTGCAGCCAACCTGGCCAATCGGGCCAACCTGGAGCTTACTCGCTTTCATGCTTTTATCCACTCGAGTGGCTGACTCACTTTAATTTGCATTTGAGAAATAGGAATGATAAATTTATCATCGAGCTATTCGCCTTCCGATTTCCAATTGTTCTCCTCAAAACCTCGGACGCGAAGTAGCACAACCGTCTTGGGTATTTTCTTGAGTCTTTCTTGGGGACTGCGAGCAACCGTACTCTCAGGAAAAGTACTAACATAGTGCTGCTTCGTTTTCGCCGTCAACGACCGGCTAGGTCAGCAAAAGGTTCACCTGGGCCCACCGTTTCATTAGTCACGACGTCAATAAAAATATTACTACTATACTGCTTTTAATGTGAGCCAACGGCCCTCCATGATTTCTCGAAATTGGAAATTGCCCGGCCGCGGCCGCTTGCAGAGTGCGCCAGATGCTATTGGTCGCTTATGCCTCGTAACCGGTATAATAAGGAACGAAATTATTTTTGTGCTGAATTACCATGATTGTAAGACACGCAGTAAGACAACAATAATTGTGTAGCATAACGGTGCTTTTTTCTACAAGAAAATATGGCAACTTTCCAATTATAATGCTTATCCTTTGGAACGAAGTCACCAAAGTACGTTCAAGTACTTAATGGGAAAGAAGTGTGCCATGTTTTTGACCAAATAATCCATTGAGCGAAAACATTGCAAAGTATAAGTGTCTTTTTGCTTACTAAACCTATTGACGGAAAAAACTACACGGTAAAAGACTTATCCTGTTAGAAACTCCACAATAGAATTATGCTGATCCGCGAGAACTGTAGACAAGACAAACTATAAAAAACATTAAGGGATGATCAAAGATTTGGGATCGCAATCCTGATGTGGACTTTATTAATAGTGCTTTTGTATAACAATGTTATTTGCACTCTTTGTAACATTAAGGATGTAATTATTATATTTAGATCTAAAAATCGAACTTTTAACTGTCATCCAGAAAATTGAATTATCTAAATTAAAGGGTCATGAATAATAGTCCAAGTTATTTAGCAAAGCACGTTATGCTTATATATAGAAATTTTTTTAAAGCAAATATTACTTAAATTTCCTAATTTTTTTAAATAAAACATATCTGTAATCAGACTTAGTTACAAATCGTTTTCTGATTTTATTTACAATAATATGACTTCAAAATATTTCCTTATTTTCTATTGATCTTATCTTATTGAATCCTCCTTTATGAAAAATTTAGTATACTCGCTTTTAAATACTTAGTAGCATAACTATTTTTCCCAAGTTCCAAATTCTTTTTATTTCCGGTATTACTCATGTCAGATATTAAAAAAACGTAGTACGACTATTTATTCTTCTGCATACGGAAAAATTCCTTGTCCAGGTTCAGTGTGCCGCGTTTACGATATCACCAGTCTTTCTTTCGACTGATCGCAATATTCGCAGAAAATAATAATAAAGAAGTGCGCGCAGGCCGGGGTATCACAATAAAAACTTGCCAGAAGACGATCCGCGAGACAAAATTAATTACCAACACTATTCAGAAGCGCGGCAGCTGAAAGAGGAATTCTGCGCCAGCGTACTTAAATCTGATATACTCGAAAGTGTTTGCTCCGCGCAGATAAATGCGCTCTCGTACAGCTGCGCGGTGGCGTCTAGTGCCCTTGTCTCAGTAAGTAATTTACGTTTGGAATTAATCATTTCTGATCACGATATCCCTGATTCCGACGACTGGCTTAACTGCAATTGAAAATGACGTGGCAAATACGCTTTTTATTCTGGAAAGGAACACATTAAGTTACGTTGCGCTTCATAGTGATTTATAGGAATCGTAAGATAAGAGGTCTATATTTTATCTTTACGTACGTACATGCATTAGCTATTACCTATATTAGGCCAGTATTCCCAGAAGAACTATCATACTTTACTTAAACTAGATAAAATTCAATTTTGGATATTAAAAAAAGTGGATTTTTGTTACGTTTCCCACAATAAATAAATGGTCAACATGTAAATCAAATTTTATATTTTTTTGCGATTTGTGGTGGTCACTAAGAAAAGTTTTTAAAATAAGAGTATGAAACATGGCTAGATCTACAAACCTTTTAGAGTACATACATGTTAAGAAAACCGAACCACCTATTAATAGCGAGAAGTATTTTATCAAACTCAAATCATTGAGTGAATACTTAGAATAAAGTTTATCGAGTTATATCATATATTAACAATTTGTTCAATTAAAACTTTAATTTTCGACACTAAACAAAAGAACTGTGACCATTTTTGCTGTTATTTCCATTACCAAAGAAGAAAAATAAAACAATCCTATATATAGCCGAAGGTGTTCTTAGAAATCACTACAGGTATAGTCGATCGACCTACCTGCTTCACTTAAGTTCCTTTCTTTTACATTTAATAAGATCCCGAAACCTTTCGTATTCTGGACATGATGTGATGAGAAATAACATCTCACCTTATCCAGAAGGGTGTTCATCTTTGGAAGTATTTGAGAATGCTTGGCCGGAAATAGCGAAGATTTCACGTATCAAAGCGGAGAATGAATAATGGAAGTGGTACACACCAAGGTAATTAAGTATAATTTCCATTATGTTTAATAAAATGATCCAACTGATTTGGACTTAGAAATAAATGGAATTTTTCACATCAGTAGGAAGGAAAATATAATCAGTTGAATAATAATGTTTCGTAAAAATTTATGGATCCTTAAGCTTCATAAATTTTTAAAATTTTGTATTTAAATTTCATGTTTCTTTTTGTATCGTGATGCAGTTCCTTCCTGTCGACACTCTTCTAAATTTTACAATATTACTTTGGTTTTAAAGATATCTCAATACATATTTTATTATACAAGATGTCGGGTGGTTAGTCTACTTATTATTTTTATTGATAATAACGATTAAAGTGTTATTCATAATTTAAGGATTGTACTATTTTTACTTAACTATTTTAGTGCATTAGTTTAGTCCGTTAATAGTAATAAAAAATAAAACAACGAAATAATTTGTAGTTGTAAGTTTGAATACCTGTTGAAATAAAATAGAAACGGATAAGAGTCCAAACATGTTAAAAATCCCTTTGTGGTATGCTTTTCTTTTGGACTTATAGCATCAATAAGAATTTAGTTATGATTAGTTGGAATTGTTTGACATAGGTAAAACTTCATTTTAAACCTTAACTCTTCTTCAGTATTCCCACTGATCTAATACTTACACTTTATTATATAAGCTGTTTAATTTGAAAGTAGTATAAGTCCATTCAAAAATAAATTCATTTCATATTATTTTGGCGTGTTTTTATGATATGTAGAAGCTAAAAATGTGTGAAATAGAAATTTCTTAAAACATGGACTACTACTTTCAAATTGAACGGCTCATATAAAGAAAAAAGAGTTGATTCCTTAATAGTTTTATGTAATCAATCGAATTAAGCATTAGGAAGTAGTTGAGAAATTAGGGTTCTAACTTTTTATTGGTACACAAACTTTAAATTATGTTCATATCTTCTTAGAAATTGCAGATCACAATCAATTTTTTTGCGTATGGAAAGGTATCTTATTTCATTGAAAAAGAAATAGTAAACACTTCATTTTCATAAATCAGTTTACTTACCTTTTTAGGGTATAACCTCTTACTTTTATTTTCAAACTTTATTTCAGTTCTGAATTCCAAAGAAAAGGCGGGAAAAATGTTCGTTGCTCGGCGGGCATAAGATAAAGTACGTGTAAACACAGCTTTCATAAAAAAATCATAACATTTTACGCAAAGCTAAAATTTTATATCAATTTACTGACAGCGGTCTTGTATTTTCATGGAAAGACCGCTAGCCTTAAATTAAATATTTTTGCTTTTCAAATCTATGATCAAATATTTGAAGCAATTAATTCCAAAAATTTTCTAAACATAGACCTGTAACAAAATTTAATTTTGATACATACCTTACTATACTCTCAAATTTTGTTCATTGATTAAATAGATAATTTCTTATAAGAAATTTTGTTTGTAAGGAAATTAATGCGTTGAATGAAACAAGTAAAACAACAAACCCGAACTTCAACAAACCACTTAAAATATGTTGCGCTTTTTAATTTTTGCCCAATATACTGAAAAGTTTCGACTAGAATCGTGTTCAAATAATATACACACATTGTAGTTTTTACTCGTTCGAGTCAATATTTAGAATTTAAACTGACAATAGAGAAGTTTTAAAAAAATTAAAGGTTTAGATGTCGCCTCCCCTTGGTTTATCGGACATTAGAGTATAATCATGTTTTACACTTCTTAGGGTACCCAACTGATGATACGGCAAATCTGGGAAAAATTCCCAATTCTCTTGTTTTGACAGTTTTTTAATTGAAGCAGCAATAGCTGAAAAGTGCGTATAAATAAAGGAATAAAAGAATATAGGGACCCAATTTACCTAAAATTAACGCAGCTGAGAAGCCGCCAATAAAGGAGCGTCTCCATGAGCCGAAAATACTGCCAGCCAATACTCCACCAACCATGTAATTCAATCTATCATCCTTCTTGCGTATATTGGTCATTACGAATGTGCCCATGGTAAAGGCAGAGGCCATACCCATAAGAGGTCCAGTCCAGTACGCATACCGAGCCAGCGTAGGCAAATAACCTTGGGGCTTGGAAATCATCAAAACATCAACTGTTGACCACGCGAGACCAACACCGGCGGCATACTTATTCGTTGCAACCATTTTACCGAAGGCATCTACGCCCTCCGGGCAGTCATAATAATTCGCGTTTAGTCTCATCCCTATATAATAAAAAAAAATTTATTTTATGAAAAACTGTATTTGTAACAGAGCAAAAACTTCTCTGAGAGGTTATAAATTGCTAGTAGCAACTAATTGCTTGGTTATCTGAATTATGAAAACTGTAAGCCCTTTATTTATTAAAGGTAATATATAATAATTTAATTTTAAAATACCAAAGTCCCTAAATACTAACTTTACGTAACTGCGGCACTGTTTTGACAAATCACAGGTGACAGCTGGCAACGGAATGTCAACGGTGGGAATACGGGAGTGTTCGGAGTTCGGGAACAGCTGACGAAGTTTAACAGCTGGTTTCCTTTAAAACCAATGATAACATTGGTCCGCTCTTTTACCGCTTTCAGGTTGATCTAGAAAGCCGTCAGGTACACCTGGGAGCTTTCATCCCGAAGTCAGAACCGAAGTTTGAATAAAATTCATATTCGGTCAAAACGCCTTGCACTGTTAAATCACGTTGTGGCCTGTAAAGTCCCAAATTCAAGGTATAGATGCATTCATTTAAAAATGTCACTAAATTTTCGTTTTATTAACAAGTTCCACATTAGCTTAATTTTTTTTTAAATTTAATAAAAACGTATTGTAAAAATATTCTCCTGCAGAAAATGTACATATACAAACTCAAAAAAAAAAAAAAAATTAAAATTAACCTTATTTTAAAATTTCTTCTTTTATTTAAAATTATTTAGTTCTGGGCACAATTAACAAAATTTTTCTAAGGCGTTATTTAGCACATAAATTTTAAAAAAATATTGCGTGAAATTACAGTTGATTCTGATTTAAAATTTTTAATATTCGCAATTAATAGGAATATAAATGTCAAATAAATATACTTATTATTTTTCCGTAATTAATTTAATTTTTGGCCAGTTCCAGTTTGTTAATTACTTATAGTAATCTAGTAACTACATTTAATAATTCCAATATGAGATGAAAAAATAAAACTAAAGACCATTTAATATTTTTAAAATATATATTTCAACCAGTTTCTTTCTTCATTCTTTTATTGAGAACTTTCTACCACGTATCATTCATCGTGCGCGTAGCATCCTACCACGGACGGAAAATTATCGATAGGAGATAAATACACAATAAAAACATGAATTCATGGTAATCACTTTATTTCTAAATATGACGTCTCCTTAAGTACAAACTTTTCGGATGTACATATGCGTATATGCACTGTAATGCATACCTTACTACTACGCTATGAGTAAACTATAGTTATAAAATATCCTGTGACTAGACTGAATGGATGCAGGAGACAAAACGATTGAATTCGATTGTGTAAGAAATCAACACCTAAGCAAAATAGAAAACATTTCATACGAAAATGCTAATTCTGGACAATAATTGCGTTCAAAACGGTTCTCCGAGTCTCTTCAATTAAATATCATCATCAGTAGGATATATTTAATAAGTAATATCAACTTGGACACGATTAGCAAATATTTTTGGCCTGAAGTTTCCTGATCTTAACAAATGTCTAAGAATTTTTTTTTTTGCGTCATCACCTAGCTTAAATTGTCCACAAAGCGGTCAATAAATATTTAGCAGTAAAAATAGAAAATTTGACAATAACCGATAAATTTTTGAATAATCAGTCAAAATTGAGCATAATCATCAAAACATCTCCCTTCAAGAAATAAAATTATTCATTCTCGCAGTTACTCATCGGTAGTCTTTTCCTAAAAGGAGTTAAAATTAATTAGAAAAATATCTCATAGACTTAATATTACTTCTTTTTCTTCGCCATTTATAATCTCCATGTCTTCATCAAGAGGACTTTCGTCTTTATGACTTGTGGACTCCTTTGGTTTGTTGTCCTCACTGTCTTCTGACGAACTTAGGTTGATAAGAGATAGAGTCATTTTACTGCTCAGCACCACCTGGAAATAGAAAGACAATTAAATGTAAACGCTTTGAGCTCCGGTCTTGAATATCATACGGCTGGCTCTTCCGAGGTGCCATTGAGCTCTTTATCGATAACATTTTCTGTTCGAATTTCTGAATCTGCCACTAAAATTTGAGATTCATGAGGTAGGGCACCTTCAAGGTAAATTGATTGGGGCTCGGGCTGTTCCACTTCGTCATTGGACTAAAAAGAAACAATATTTTGAAATTTTTAAAAGCTTTAAATGCATGTAGATATTCGAAAGAGGATTAACATTTCGTTAGTGTCTGCATTAGAGCTCTCCATAAAATTTATAAAGCCGGGAGTAGAACGAAACTAAAAATCGTACATTTATTGCACCTAAATAATTAATGTTGGAGAGCCTTGAGATATAAAATTATTAATCATGAAATTTTAAAATGTTATCTTTGGCTTCAATTTTATTTATAGTATAAGATATAGAGCACTTCCTTAGTGTCTTAAAAATACCATCTTGGTTCATATTATTTAATTTTAATTTAGCAGTTGTAGTTATACATTCGCATTTATGTTTCTGAAGTCAAAAAAATTGCCGACAAATTGCTATTTGAGGACCCTTTTATACATCTTACAAAAAAATACGCGGCTGATTGAACATTCAACACCCAGATTCAAAATGAGTATTCAACAAGTCTTAGTTTATAAATGACACGAATTCGATATTCATGTTTATCGTTGGAGTTGAATGAATACTCTTTTTTTACACGGTAGATGTGTTTAAAAAAAAAACGTGTAAAGTGAAAAATACGGCCCACGTTATTCAAAACTGTGTAAGATGATAAAGAATATATTTAATGAATAAAGTACTATGTATATTTAATTCGAAAAACCGTGTATAAACATTTAAGTGTATAGATTCTGAGATATGTACTATTTCTGTTATTTATTCAAAAAAATTAGTAACGCTTATACATCACAAAAAGGAAGAGCGGAAACATGGAAAAATTATAGGTTTAATATTTAATAATTATTAGGCGCTTTTAATATAATTATTTAATAAAGTTCAAGGAAGAACGAGTTTTTTCTACTGTTTTTTTCGTAGACGTGATTTATTTCAGACTAGGCCCAATATGTATCACGCTATTTTTATATTTTATGTCTTTAAGATATCAAAAACTGTGATATTAGAAAAATCAGATCAAAAGAAGAAAACAATCTATCATTTTAAGAAATAGCGATATCTTGCTTACTATTAGCAGTTGATAATGTTAGAAAAAACCTCACAATTATTAGTAACGATCTGAAATCAAATTAGTCAGCATAAAAGCACTTACATGTTCGTGATGAGAGATGAAAACAGGAGTTGGAGGGCGATTCCATTTTCGACCACCCTCACAACTGGCTGTCAATTCCATGCCAAGAACCTAATGATTGTTAAAATGAAAACAAAAAATGAATGAATTTTCAAAAATGCACAAACATTGATTGAATTATATAAGTACGTTTGTTTATAGAAATTAGTAGATTTTCTCATATGTTTACAAATAAAAAGAAATGTGTTCTACTGAATGTGTTCGGATTTTGTTTTCCGTTATTCTAGGCTGTTTTCAATTTTTTGAAGCTCTGATTGTGTAAAATTTCGCATGTTTAATATTTTTTTAAAGTGCGCCCGTGTACAGCTCAGCATTTCACCATTTTGTATATATAAATCATTTTTATAAAAGTCACCTTAACAGTTCGCTCCACACTGTCTTCTCTCTTCTTTTTTTGGGACTCTTCCATAGTTTGTTCAGTTTTGATCAATTCTGCTGTTTCCTTTTTAATGGCTTGTGGAGCTTCTTTTTCAGGCAATTTAATATTTGGTTCTGTACTATCAGCGCCTTTGGCATGTCCATTTGAAATGTTTCCATTTTGAGGTGCGCTTTCTGATTCCTGAAAAAAAACCCATTTAAAACAATTCAGTTTTTTCTGGAATTGAGAGAATTTTAGCATGCTATTAAAATGTAAATAAAAAAATTCATTGTTCAAACTGAATAACATTGAGAAATAATTTAGAAATAAAAATAAATTAACAATGCGTGTTAATGTTTTGAGTGTATTTTTTAACAACAACTTTTTTAAGGGAGAAAACACTTATTTTGAAGAAATGCTGTTACGTATATTAGGCTCATTTTAATTTGGGATTAATTGGAATATTTAGACAATTGAGTTAGATTAACATAAAATCACCCAAAGCTCTAACCTTGCTTAGGTCTGAAGAGTTTTCTCGTTGTTTTAAATGTTCGTCAGCAGCATCGATTAAGCCCTGAATGGCAGTCACGACTGAGAGTGTATGAAATTGAGATGGCATTAATATTTATATATGCAGGTTCAAATATTTGAAGAAAAAAAAAACAATGGAAGAGAAGAAAGAATCGTAATTTCAGGATTTTAAAATATGTCCTCCATGTACTTGTGGCATGCTTCATATCATAACCAGGTGCTCATCAGTTCATGCATTTAAAATTCGCAATAAAAATAGTTCGTTACGTTAACGACAGCTACTCAATTGGAAATTACATCCTATTTTGTTGCTCTTGTGTATCAAATGATTTCTTTTTACAGAAAGTGTCATTCCCTTTCGAAACTAAACGTAAAAATTTAACACGTATACAAAAAATTATTCAAAAACGAATACTATTTAAATCAAAAAGAAGCTATATCAAATCGCTGATGTGTACTATTTTCCACTTTATTTACTTTTTGTATCTCTTTTATTTTGCGTTCACTCAATTTTTTCTGAGTATACATTTAAAAAATTAATTCTAAAAATAATTAAAGAGATTCAATCAAATTTTATAATTAAATATTATTCTCATTAAAAAATTAATATAACAAAATAATCCATTTTTTCCATATATAAAATTATTTTATGATACACCCACATAAGATTGCGGGAAAATCAAGTTTCAATTATTATTATTATTGTAATTGTTCTTAAGCCCAAATCAGGAACTAAGCTTTTTAAATCTTTCTTTTTTGTTATTGCTAAAATAACATTTAATGGGCTCGAAAAATTACCCAAATAAATTAGAATAGAAGTGTATCACTTTTAGAATATTAATGAATGCTTCTTTTCTCCTTAATATAAAGTTCGAAGAATTAAATTCAAATTATTTGTTCGTTTTATATCAACGTAAAAAGCAGTAACATTTTAACAGGGTCAATATTTTTAATTATATTAATGGTAAAAACATGCAGACGCATTAACATTTTTTTCTTGAAAAACACACAGTAGAGATGGGAAACTAAGCAATGCTGTCTAAGAAAGGATATCCATAAATAAAGGGAAAACATATACTTCAGTTTATAAAAGGAGACGTCGACAGTAAATTTGACGGTGAGTCAGTGGCCATGATCGGACGTTGTCTTAGAAAGTTCATGACGATCATCTTAAAATCATAAATGAAATGTTAGTAGTTACAACCATAAATATATTTGAATCAGATAAATCATATATGTTGAAAAATTCTTATAAACTTTAGATTTTACGTAAAAAAATAGATATTTTTTGCACCATTATGAAACTGATGCAATGAAAGTGGTACGTAGCATAAAAAATCCAGTTCTTATTTCATTTCATATGGTTTAAATATAGCGTTGCTTAAATATTAAATAAAATTTCTCATGAAGATGCTCCCGTACTATAATATTCTATTGAAAATATATCTTAATGGGTAAATATTTGAATAACTTTTTAACAAAAAAGAGAATGGTTCGAACAAAATGTAAAAGTTAGAAAATAAAACTAAAAGCCGTGTTTGGAAACAATTGCATTTAAATATTTCAAGCGTAAATGTCTAAGGTTTCAACATTTAAACTTTCATGCACCTTGACTAGACAAACACGTGTACTTTGATTGTTCGGCATATGAAATGAACACCATGGGTAATGAGCATGAAAGTTTCTAACATATCAAATTCATTGTCCATGAAATGCAAATGAATATGATATTAAACAATTAAAATTCTTTGAGATTGACATTGCGACATTGGAAAGTTCAAAGAATTGTTAACTTGTTAAATTTGAATTGACGACAAATCGTTTCATTCATATCATTTCAAAAGACTGTTAATAAAAGCAAACAAATGTTTTAATGTAATATTTAAATCTTATTCAAGTGATAACCTTTTAATATTATACCGTACTTGAAAAAGATAGCGAAGGTGTTAAAAATTTTAATTACAATTTGTTTGCATTGATGATAATTATGTAAATTAAGAAAACTATTCTACGATTGATAAAGTGATTTTAAAATACATTAGTATTGAAAAAAGTATAGACTACTAGTGTTTTTAAAACTTCATAAATACAAATTGATTTATCGAAAACATAATTGTATAAACATGTAAAAAAAAAGTTAAAGTCAAAATTGAATTCCTGTCCAATTTACAACTCGAATAATTGTAAAAGAAGATATAAATAAAAAATCGATTTCATTGAGCTTTGCATTGCTTTTTCCCATAGCTTTTACATCTTACCCATTGCGATCTAGGACTTCTGTATAGTAATAATGCATGTGTGAACATTAGGGTGGATCCACCTCTGTGTACAAAAAAATTGGTTATCTTTATCGTTATCACTAAGCAATGCTAAGTCTCATCATACTAGGTTAAAGATTGTACACCACCTATTCAAATCATTACCTCTTTTCATCTCAGTTTTTTAAAGATAGGTTTTAAGAAATTGTATGCTGTTTTCTCCAATGTAAAGAATTTTAGGAAAGTATTTATCGCAATTTAAATTATTGACAAAGGTACAGGTATAACGTCTTAGAGGCTTTACTTGTGCACCACATTTATAAGAAAAAATTAAAATACACCAACTATAAGTGAAATTAAGTGGATGCGAATAATACGCCTTAACAAGCTTTTTCATGTCTAGTAAAAGCAACTGTTTATAATATTCTGAATTTATAGTTAACTACAATTATGAAATATTATTTCAACGTACTATTTAATACACGTTTGGCTTTTGGTGTATTCTCTTAGTAAAAACGACACCATGGTTTATACGTTTTATGGTTCTATGTCAATTTCCATAGTCATTTTAATTTTGGAGAAAAACAGAAAAAATCATAAATTTTTCCCATTAATGGCGGTCACTGAAAATTTAAATATTTCATTTAACTGTGAGTATTAATTTTTGGAAGTAATTTAATTTTGGTAAAATGTAATATTTTGTTTAAATTAAAAAAAAATAAATAAAAACTAAAAATTAACTAGAAGGATAAAAATATACATAGATATAGAAAATACGAAATAAACATTAAAGCATCGATAAATATGTCGTTATTAATGGTATTACTTTTAGAATAACTAAGTAAATTAATTATGTTTTTAATTAAAAATTATAAAAAAAATTAATGTTTGCTCTAACCTTTGCTTTATAGCGATCACAAGTCATTTCAGCGATTAATCGGGCCATAGCTTTTTCGGTTTCTTCAAGTTTTTTCCTCAATTTTTCGATTTCCATCAATTGATCCCGTTCCTGGCCGTGATCGTGGCGGCCCGCCCCCGCAATTCCATTCATTCCCATTCCGTTAGTAGTAGTAGCTTTAACAACTGAGCAGTGTTGAGCCGAGCTATAACTAGTAGATGAGATGTCACCATTTGCATGCTTTTGACCACAGTTACGAGAATCGTGCACATGTTGGTGATTACATCCTAAAAGTTTTTTTGGTTTGTTGGTACAAAATAACAACGAATATAATGTTGCAACATGAATGTTAATTTAAACATGCCTTTTATACATTTTATCACCATTACTTTATGCTACTTTCATTGTTTAGTAAATGTAGTACATTAAATATCGCTGCAATCTAGAGCAGCCAAATGGACAAGGTAAGCCTTCAGCATGGCAGTAAAGACTTCAAAATAGTTAATTTAAGCATTTCGCATAACACAGAAGAGAAGAGCTTAAATGTGCAGAGCATTTAAAAAAAGTAATTTGTGGAAATTATGCAAATACGAGAAATTATATTTTGTGATCTACTAATAAAAACGACCCAGATTTCCTACATTTTCTGTATTAAATTATGTTGTAAAATATGTTTTTTTTTTTTATAGGAAAACATAGAAAAAAGCGATGACGAAGAAGTTAAATGTGATTTCAATATTTTTTACGTTTTACAAGTTAAAAACTTCCAGAAGTTACGTAAGACGGACTTGGACCATGTTTGTCCAGAGTTTGTAAAATCACCGTCACCATGTTTATTACTCTTATGAATTCTATAAAACCTTACGATTTTTATCGTTGTGTAGTTCAAAACTAGGAGTTTTCACTGATAACTTTGGACGTTCATTCAGGCTTACATGTCTATGTTGTAGAATTGATGCTGTTGAACACGATAAATGATTATGGGTGAGAAATTTGAGCGTGCTCAATAAACTATTGCTATATTCAAAAACCAAATTCATTTAAGAAAAATCTGAATACTGTATTATAGACTTTTTTTAGTGTTGATGTCCCGGCTACCCGAAAATTTTTTACTGAGGTATTTCTCCAAGTTTATTATCAACAGTATTAAATATTTGAAATAAAAATATACAGAACTTCATAGATTCATGTATAAGGTTAATTAGAACGTTGATAAGGAAATATGATGTAAGTACAAGGATAAAAAGTTATATAGAATACTAACATTTATGATAAATAGACATAAAAGTCATTACCATTGCCTTAATTTCTCCTAAATGACGACATTCTAATATAAAGTGAAGTTATAGAATTTTTTAATAGATGTATGATTTCCCAGTCTGAAAATAATACTTCAAAACCCCTGAAGAATATAAATGCATTTATATGCCAATTTAACCAAAGACCTATTTTGGAAAATAAAAGATATACTAACATGTGCTCATAAAAATTGTGTGCTATTGGATCATATCAAATAGAAGTCCAATACATGCTTACTAAATAACATCGAATAAGAGCATCTAGGTGAAATTTATGAATCGTTTAACGGTCGCTTCTTATAAAAAAGTAGGAAATTCAACTACAGCATATCAAATTTTAAGAAAAAATTTTCTTACTCCCCGTGTACTGTATAATCGCAGATGAACTTCCCAGATGATTAACAAGAAAATTTTTTGGAAAATGAGTTATACCATGTCCAGGATGTCCTAAAAAGCAAATTCTAGAAAATCTAATTTTAAACTTAATTCTGAATTTAATAAGCGTGTATCAGAAATACTGAAATATTTGCTAAATTAATTTTTAAAAAATTAGTAAGTCAGTATATTTTCTTTATTAATTATTACTTTTTAATATCTACGAAGAGAAATTTTTAGAAAATTATATGCAAACCTCAGAATTGGCTTACAAATTATTGTTATATCCATATTTTTGTTTTATATTCTTGAATTAAGTACGGTTATTACACCGGTGCGTATCATATACAAGATTTGTTCCAAACTAGAAGAATTCGTTAAAAACCTTTTAAAAAGGGGTTAATACTTCGGAAGTATACATTGCATAGAGGTCAAACGTAACGATTAATATGAAAAGGTTTTCGAATACGAAAAATGTTGTTAAACAAGCCAAAACCCAAAAGTGTAGAAGAGATTGAAGACTATTTGAAAGACATATCGAAAGGACATATTTTAAAAATCTTAGAGAATATATATAAACGCAAAATGGTGGAATACGTTGAAGGTAACTCATTAATCGTACTTGCCGCGTGTTCATTCCACCCTGATTATGTATAGTGCGAGCAGAGGAGAAGAATTATTGTATTTTGTATGAATTATTTCCTCTATGGATAAAACATTTTCAAATTGAAGATCTTACCTATTTTCGGAGCGCATGCATCTTCAGACCGTCGACCGGAATTATTGTGACCGAAAACCTCTTTTCGGAAATTCGGATCAGCTCGGACGGGTCCATAAGGGTCATTGGGAACTGGTTTTTTGAATAATATCTAAATGAATGAAATATAGTAATGAAATAACACATAAGAATGGATTAACAGATACAAACCTTCATTATTGTATAGATAAAAAAAGCTACTATTCCTACTGTATACAGAGGCATGATGAAACCCATACTTCCACCTTTGGGTTGTGCTTGGTGCACTGACCCAGCACCAAGCGGCGGCCTCATCCCTGGAATTGGTCCGGGCTGAAAAAAATTTATTATTTTTATATTTTAAATTATTAATAGTAAGAGCGGAAAGAATTAATAACAAAGATGAGAATTACATATGAAGAAATGTTTATCGCATTTCCTATTTATGTAACCTTCAAACGACAGATTTTAAGTTTCTGGGAAGTTTCAGTTTTCTTTTAAGATTACTAGACCTTGAGTTAATGACGACAGTCAAATCGCCATGCATTAAATTATTACTACGGCCTATGGGGCTGTTGACCACAAATATTTCACTTTGAGCAAGTGGATTAGGACTATGTTATTTTCCAAAAATATCTCAGTAAACATATTTCATCTCAATATTTCGAATTTGTTTACAACAATAAAATACAATTGTATATGTTATATGTAAAGTGTTCATTAGTCGTCGGAGAAGAACTAATCAACGTACAGGTTCTTGTTCGATCGTTTTAATTTATTTTCACTTTGATATTTTTATTTATTATACTGATATGAATTCTCTTCTCTGCCGGATTCAAAGTAGTGTACCACTAGAATATCTAAATATTGACTAGACAGTACACTAACAATACTAAATTTAAGATTTTCGTTAGAAAAAACTATTAAGTTAACTTTGTTATAGTAAAGTTTTAGATAAATTGAATTGTTATTTATCGAAATTTTATATATATTTGTTTTCAAATCTTCAGTCTGCTGTTGATAACTATAACTATGGAAATGTTTATGAAAATATATATATTTTAGAAATTATACTGTAGAATATAAATGTTTTTTCAATTTTATACCAAAAGTAAAGTATGTAGTACTTTTACTGATTCATATCTTGGTTTTAAAATTTTATTTTCGATATTTTGGTTTGCATAATTACATGATAATACATTCATAGCTATCAAAATGTTTTCTAAACTGTTTGCTTTTTGTAGACGTAGATGATATACATAAATGCATTTCCGAGAAATCTTAATTTTATTGTGAAAAACTTGTATTACAATTTTAAAAATTATAATTGGTTTAAAAATGTATAAAGGGAAAGACATAGTAAATTAGTGCCATTGTTCAAATATGCAAGCATTTAATAAACCTTGATCTTAATTTTTTACCCCACATTTTATTGAAATTCATTATTTGTAACTAAATATATTAATTCAAAAATCATCGAACATATTTTATATAAATAAAGGATATTATAACCAAATCATTAACAATTCTTAACAAGTTTTACATTAATTTACGCTTTAAACCGCAAAATATCTCCCGAAAATCTCCAAAACAATGATAGGGGTTTCAGTCTAGAAATACGAAATCATAAAATCCAAAAAACGAAAGAAGTCATTTTATTTTCCTCAATAAAATAACAATTTTCCCATAGCAGCCAAACACATCCAGTAACAACTTGGCCCGCATTCAAAAATCAGAAATAGCTGCAAACGAATAACTAAATTTTGTTGAATTGTCTCTGACAATGAAAAGAAAATATGCAAATGGAGCAAGTCTTAGCGTCTTAAGTCTTGCGACTTAGAATCCGGCTGCTGGTTTTAATTAATTTGAGAAAAAGAATCAATCATCAATTAGTTTAGCGGAAGGTTCAGATCAAAGTTCAGTCGAATGCTTGTGATTCGGGTTAAGAATGTGTCAAGTTCTTATAAAACTTTTAGAATGCTCTGCTGCTCCTTAGACTTACCCTTCCTTCTACAATCCGAGGTGGTGGAGATGACTTGGACCTCTCTACAATGGGCACTGTGGGAGTCGAAGGAATCGCGCGACCTCTTTCGCGCATCGCAGGATGAATTGCATCTGGTCGAAGATGAGGAGGCCTTTCTTGTCGTAAACCTGCATGAATATGAAGATTATTATAATTTTATTATTATAAATTTATCTATAAATTAGTGCAACAAACAAAATAAAAATCTGTCTTCAAATATTAAACAGTTCTATGACGCATTGCGAAGGGTCCTTATTTACAAAAATTTTTTTTTAAAACGGCAACAAGGTTTTCATAGGTTCAATTTATATTCAAATATTCGCAAATTGGAAGTATACCCGTCACATAACATTGGGACAAAATATTATTAGTTTATATAAAAATATTATTAGAATTAATCATATCAAACCAAATAAAAAACGGTTGTTAGCCAGTAATGGAAAATACCTCGTCTCTGTAAAGTACAATTTGCACCAGTTAATAAAACACTTTGAAATGATAATTTTTAAAACTAAACATATAACTATACAAATGTTGAAACCTAATCACATAGGCTACATTTTGTTGTTTGTTTGTTACTTTAACATTATTATTAGGGAAACTATCTCTGTTAAGTAGCCTATAGATCAACTTAAAATATAAACCCAGATCGTTTTTCTGTTATTTTTCTTACACTACACTGAAAACATGAACAAAGTATTTTTACCTATAAATAATTCAAAGCAAATTTTAATTAATAGTTTAATAACGAACTTGAAAGGCCGCATAATATAATTCAAGATTATATTAAATATTATTAAAAGAATGAAGTTAAAGTGAAATTTTGGAAGCCTGTTTAGAAGCTCAATATTTAGTTATTTAGACATTAGAACTTCATAACTGGATGATCTAAACGAAACTCTCTCAAGTGTTACAATGTTCAAAATACGCAGATTTTAAATTTTCATTTATTAGGTATTCATTTTATCCAAGATAAAAAAATTACATTTAATTTTGTATTATTCATTTAAACTAAATGGGAAAAAAACAAAATGTGTAAAACCGCCGCTATATAGCTCCTTTTTTTAAACGTTATGTCATGGTCAATGATTGAAGACTGCTTTTATTGTCACGTTTATTTTAGAAAATATATCATTCAGGATTTTTAAATAAATCTTCAATATTATACATTTCCTGTGGTGAAACGAATAATAATAGTACTTATATGAAAAATAATTTGAAAATTCTCACGATTTTAATATTTAAAGGAATTTTTACATTTCTTATCGATTAATTTAAGATATGTACAAAAAGTAAAATAAAATCACTATACTAAACGATGGGCTTTTGTTATTGAGGTTATTTATAGATAGAAAAACATATGGTCGTTATTTAAAAATAATTTAAGACTATAAAATCAGTTTTTCCCTTCAGTGGTTTTATTCATTACGATACGGAAACTTAAGACATAATATTTATTCTTTTACTACACGTAAGTATTCTCAAACAAAATATCTGGAAAACTACATTTTTTCAAGATTTTATTCTGCTGCACGTATAACCTTAAGCCAAATACACAATAAACTTGTTTTTCACTTTCCGACAAATGAAATTATTTTATCAAACTTGAACATTGATATTTTCCTAGTAAGAAGATCTGCGGGCAGTAAGTAGATCAAGACAATTTCAATGATTTGTTAGCAAGAAATCCACTCAAAAGGAAAGCACGCAAGCTTGCATTTATTGAAAGCAAGACTGCAACGCTTCAAACATGACTATGCTATTCATAACTCGAATGTTCGTCTGTAGACGATAACCTACTGATTTCGCCGGTAATAAGATTTAGTCGCTTTCGGTATAATTGTGGTCCAATTTCTGCTTTTGTTGCATTCATAAACGCGTCTCGATCTAATACAACATCACAGCATGCTGCACGACGGAAACATTTCCATGTAGTAATTTGTTAAATTAATTACAGCTTATACTTGAAAATATAAATATTATATTTGCACATATCTTTTTTTTCTCAAACAGTGAGAAAAATACATTGCAGTTTTAATAAGATTTCAAATGCTAATATAATAAAATTGTTTTGAATTTTTGCTTACAAAAATAGTAAGTTGCAAAATTTAAGATATGTGCATAAAGTCAAAAAATATACTTACCAGTTCCACGATGATCCTTAATTACACTCTGTTTTGGAGCTGCTCCAAACATCATAGGGTAGAATACTTTTGGCCAAAGAATAGCAATACACCCTACCACTGTCACCATAACAAATAATGTTTTGCGTGGCCCAATGCCCTGGGTTTCGGCAGGGGCAGTATTTGAATAATTTCTCATTTTGGTTATTTTTATTTTTTGTTACTTTTTTGAGCAACCGATTGAGCAATTTCCAAATGAATTTTTAAAATGTTATTCTACATCTAAACCTAGTGGTTATTTAGTTTCGATTTTCTCTTTTATATGTTCATCATTTTTAATATAAAAATCGATGAATTAATCTGGAAAAAACGGGAAAATAAAACTTTATTAAAATATATCAGTTCATTTCATAAGCTGAAGATAATAAAGTCAACGTTTAATCTTAGCTTTTATAATGCAAAGTGGACGGCAAGCAAGTTCATAGTTCATGTTTTAAGATAGTACCTATATCTGATATAGAAATAATTTATAACTGGGAAGACGAGTAAATAAAACAATGGTCTCTTCATCACTGCTTTTCTTTTTGAGGTAGAAAAATATTTTAGTAAAAAAATAACTTTTATTGTGTCTTGTGTATATTTAAACAACGGTGGAATTTTCAAATAAAAGATTCATAGTATATAATCATCTGTTTTGTAAAAAGTGTTGCTAAATTTTAAGAAGTTATTCTGCATTTATTTTATTTAAATAATTAAGCGCTGCTAGTATTTATACAAATAATTTCTATTAAAATTAATAACATTAGCGTAAAATATAAATCATTGTATGAGCCTTTTTAAAAAATTCTAGGAGTTTTATCATAATCATAATCTTAGTAAAAGAATTAATTGTGTATTTTTAAGAAATTTCTGAGAATATATGAAAATATTGAAAACTATTGATAAAAACTTTTAAGATATATTCACACAATATAAAGAAATTTGTAGATTTTGTTTTTTGAAAATTTTTTCTGTATCCGAAAGAAAGTATATCAGCCGGAGTTCTTAATCATGAAAAACTACATTTAGTAGTGAACAAAAATAGTAAATCTAGTATAAATACATGTTCTGGTTAAAAATTTGATTGATTACGTATCACATGTTCAGACGACTAGAATATCTTTTGTTCTCTTTAAGCTTAACACTCATCTAACTAATGGACTGTGTCATTTTCAGGCATTACTTCTTTTCGCAATATTCTGAAACAAAAGTATCGAGTTTTTATGTTTTCTTATTAGTTTTCTTTTTGTATTTTTAAACAATGTCTCCTATCTTTATCATTATCATATTATATTACACTTCATAATACTTTGTATACATTTAATTTCTGATTTTGATCAGCTTTGTGCATAGTAAGTTCACTAAGGTTATCAGATACTCGCCTATATATACCACGATTACCATTCAGCCAAAATCAGTTCATGCATTTATTCAATAGCGGAATAATATCTTCGCGATGCTCAAATTTTGTGTCTACCTTCTTGTGGTTCAAGTGATCGGCATACGTGCCTACTGTCAGCTTGAGGATTACATTCGGGGTTTTGACGGAGTATTTTTACCAACTCCGAATGGCTATGTTTTATCCGACAAAATTAGCAAAGTGACTGTGCAAAACAAACCTGTTATGCTGTATTGCGAGGGAGGATTTGAGAT